>JAXBDA010001652.1:0-51677 GCA_036023075.1 Gaultheria prostrata
AGCAGAATACATTTAAAAGGAAAGAGTAAATGACATGCAAAAGAATCCAAAGCAATAATTCATCATATATCAGCTAGGTAATAAATCTGATATACTAAAATTTTAAATTATAATAGAATATCTAACATTAGAAGCCAGAGGGGTTCTCAAAATTAAAAGGACTTGATTGGTAATCTGGGTAGAAATAAAAGATGGTAAAATGTCACATCGTTAAGAATTCTATATTTAATTCCCTGATTCTAAAGACCCATAATGGGAAGAACAGACATGTTCGCGTCTTATTTTGTACTAATATAACTCTGTACACGCAAAATCTGCTTCTATCATCTCCTTGTAATCAAACTGCCCACTAATTGACTGAGTTTGACTGCACGCACAGACCATTATGCACAGATCGCTTTGTAGGACTCGGGGTGGGGTCACACAAAACCCGAGGTCTCACAAGCGATATGTGCAGATGGTACTTTCGTACTTGGCTATACTTTATCAATCCTGATATGAAAACAAATCAATTTAGGGAATGGCAAATTAAAATCAAATTGAATCATATCCAGTAATACTGACAGCAAAAAATGGTGGGATTGGCATATAGATGCATGACTAGCACATGAAGCAGGTAGATGGGAGGAACACTGCATTGATGGTTCCTGCAAAGAATGTGGAGTGGGTGGCCTCTAATATTTCATTTGTGGCTCTTCAATTGGCTTCTCACTCATAATGGGAACATCTATAGTTTTATGTAAAGGCCTTTTCTTTTTTCCTTTCTATGATAACATCTAAAGACCTTTGAAAGTCACTCCCCGATGACTGATTTTGCATTTTATTTTAGTTTCATGCTTTTGAGAAATCATTGTGTAACAACCCGTATTTTCGGCCGATTTTACATTCGAATGTATCATTAAATAAAGTGATTTTCTTTATTTATTTCTTATTTCTTATTTTATTTATTTATTTATTTTCTAATTCTCTTCGATTATTTTTCTTTTTAGTTATTTATTTCGCATGGTTTAGTCGCAAGACTACTTATGCGTGTCGAGGGCTACCCGTTTCACCACCCGAAATCCCGTGCCACCTCCCAATCACCTCATTCAATGTCAAGTACGCTATTAATCTCTCACCTTCCAAGGACCACCACACCATAGTACTTTAGGTCAACACAAATACAATTTGGTTGGAGAGTGTTACAAGTAAATGAAAGAGAGAGAGAGAGAGAGCTGTGGGAGGGGAGAGAGAGAGCCGGTAGAGAGAGTGAGGGGGGAAGAACTTCCCAAGGGTACACTTTGCCATGTGCAAAGTACATGCACATGCGTAAAACCTAGACCTAAATAAAGACTTGTAATATTTATTCAGACTCTACTGTTTTAATATTATTATTAACGTTCCTAAAATTCGGGTCGTTACACATTGTGACACTGTCCACATCGCTTTTGCAATCACACACACATATATATATATATATATATCCTTTTTACATTCGTCTATCGTAAAAGAAAGAAGGAAAAATTAAGAACTTTGACGCTCAGAAATATTTGAACCCAACATAAGTTGCATGCGACAGAAATACATGCAGTTAGGCCTCATTTAATAACGGGTGTAGTTTTAACGCGATTGAGACTCTTAGCAAGCAAGATTAACGGTGAGACAGTATTTGAATTACGAGTCACATGTTAACCAATTTCTAAAAACAAACATGGGATTTATGGATAAGAAAAAACAAACACGGGATTGGGGCCACATGATTAGTTATCCAATCCCATATGCAGAGGATTATCGAACAAGGCTTTAGTGGCGGCTACTAAGCTTTAGTGGCGGCTACTGCTTCCCCAAGTTCCCAAATTTTAAGAGATTTTTACCGTCTAGAAAAGAGATATCTAATTACCACTAAGGTAAGTCACTTTTTTTAATTACCACTAAAGTAAATCACTCTTTTTTGGGTTTAGATTTAGGGTGCACTTTCCTATTATAGGGTTTTAGTGGTTTATGCACTTTCATATGTTACCCTAGGATTTTAGGCACTTTCATAGAGCACCCTAGTCATAGGGGTACCCTAGGGTTTAGGTTTATGATGCACTTTTTTATTATAGGGTTTTACTGGTTTACGCACTTTCATAGGTTACCCTAGGATTTTAGGCCCTTTCATAGGGTACCCTAGTCATATGGTACCCTAGGATTTTAGGCCCTTTCATAGGGTACCCTAGTCATATGGTACCCTAGGGTTTAGGTTTAGGGTGCACTTTCCTATTATAGGGTTTTAGTGGTTTAGGCACTTTCATAGGATACCCTAAAGTTTAGATTAGACACTTTAATAGGGTACCCTAGGGTTTAGGTTTTGGGTACACTTTCTTATTATAGGATTTTAGTGGTTTGGGCATTTTCATAGGGTACCCTAGGATTTAGGTTTATGGTGCAATTTCCTATTATAGGGTTTTAGTGGTTTAGACATTTTTATAGGGTACTCTAGGATTTTGTACACTTTTATAGGATACCTTATAATTTAGGTTTAAGCAATTTCATTAGGGTACTTTAGAGTTTAGGCTTACGCACTTTTATTAGGGTACGTAGGTAATTTAAAGAGAGGCGAGGGGAAAGTATTGCGCAAAAACTAAAGGGAAATGGGGCCCATGTATAGCAGGTGGCGAGCTTATCCGAAGGAAGAAATGATGACTATTCGTTGTGTCCAATGATAATTGGAGTTGGTGTTCAAAAAATGGTAATTGGAGTGTGCCGTGCATTTTCGAAAAAGCAAAGAGTGCGTGGGAAATGGAGCTGATTTTCTGTACCGGCCCGTAAATTCCCCTAATTTTAAAACAAAAGTAACCTTAGTCCAACTTAATTTCTTCCGACAATCTATACGATAAATCTGGAGATACGACTCGTGACAAGAAGTAACAGAATAGATAAATGGGCATTGTAAGTCTACGAAGACACTTGAACAACGAGATTCTAAACATTTTGCTCTACGTAGATAAAGATGAAAGATTATTTGAAGCATTGTAAAATTTTTCATTTTGAAAGAATGTACAATTATAAGGTAATTTATATGGGACATGGGTATCAAAATTAGATTTGTCATTTATTGTCAATATAAACGTTGTGAGGTGATTTGGACTAATCTGTGAGTTTATTGAGATATTTCATGGAGCAAAAATGTTTATTCATTTATGTTGAAAATCGGGTGCGTGACACAAACCATAAAACAATATAACACAAAAAAACAACGAATCCGGACTCGGAAACTGGTACATCCAAATCAACTCACTGAGTCGCCCCACTGAGTTGGGTCAAATGCGCCGAGTTGGACCGAGTTGACAGACCAACCGCTTCTCCGGGAAGAGAGCCAAGTTCCTACTCCGGCCGCCTGCAGATCTGGGAACTTTATTGCAACGGAGGGGGCCAAAACACCCGTGAATCAACCCAAAGTCAGATCTGTACAGTCAACGGAGATGGTGGTTGACGATGTGAGATGGTGGAGGTGGGTGATGGTGGGTGGTGATGGGTGATGGAGGAGGCTAGGCTAGGGGCAAATAAAGGGAAGATGGCAGCAAAGGGTTGATAAACGGAAGCCGGCAAATGAGGTAGCCCGCAGGGATGGGGCCCGGAGGCAGCCGCCCCACCCCCAAAGATCTAACAGGAGAAGGAGAGAAGGAAGGAAGAGGGGCAGTAGAGCAAATGTGAGAAAGAAGGCCGGATGCGAGTAGCCGCCAGCAAAGAGGGATAAAACCCTAGGGTCTTCTAACTTTTTAGAAAGAGAAGCTCTCTAGGGCAGTAGTAGGCCTCCAGTTAGCCTGTGAAGTTACTCGTTTGATTGATAGATAAATGATAGATAGATACATAAGCTCCGTTTGGGAGCCTCCTTTTTTATTTTTTGGTTTCTCTTTTTTGGTTTATGGGTGTTTGACAGCCAATGGGAGAAAGAGTTTTTCCAAAAACTGTTTCTCCATTTTTTGGGATAGAGAGAAGATAGCAAAAAGAGGTTCACACCTCATTTTCAACTTCTACTTATGGATTTCTCTCATCTCTCTCTCCCAAAATGCATTCTGCACATTTCTCCCAAACACTCATCTCAAATTCAAAAGTCATTCTGGCCATAATCCAAAAAATCAAAAAGCCAAAAAATTAAAAATGAAAAGCTGAAAAGTAGGCTCATAGATAGATTAGGTTTTCACTTTTATCACATGTGATTCCAACACTTGAAGCATCTCAAAAAACAGGTCCACTGCCCTTCTAAAAAACCCATTTTTGAGCAAAATCCAAAATCATAATAGCCCATGTTCCACATCTCTTTGGGGAATTTCATCGAACAAGCTGACCCGAATATCCGGTTATATATAAAATAAAATAAAAATCTTTTATGCATCATCCACAAGCCGTGACTTCATATAAAGATTCGAAAGATAGCTTCCATCCTGTCGAAAACTAGCGTTGACGACATGTTTGGCCAGAGGAAAAAATTGTAAACTTTTCTTACAATAGGAAGCATCCATTTCTCATTTAGCTCCATTTCATTGCTACCACATACTCTCGCGGAGTAATAGCTCTACCAATTTGAATTTGCGTTCATTTCCTTCTTTCATAGTAACAAATAGGTGTGAGGTCACAACAAACTGGTACTGTGCCCAGAGTATCACACCACAAACTCCAATGCGTAATTGGGAAGATAGCCAGTTGGAAGTGCAACCCACGGGAATACATGAATAAGCTTTTCTGGTGACAAACACACTTAAAAGAAGAAAAAAGAGAGGAAAATGTTCTCTACCTTATGAGGCCCAAAAACCCCTATAATAGATTCCAACCCCAATTCATCCGAGGGTACCATTGTTGGAAATTAAAGGTTAGAATTTCTGTAAACTTAAGTAAATGGAGACAACAACACAACAATAAAACTTGAAATAATTATGTAAGCACAAAAGTAGAAGTTTAAGAGAAAACTTATGTGGATCGAGTCACGCATAAAGCGCTCTCCTTAGAGACGATACGTCCCCGCTTGCACCGAGTTGTATGACGTTCTATTCCCAAGATAAAACGATCCTGGAAAGGTTTGTGTGCAGCTAAAACTTTTATCGAACCAAGAATCGCCCGTATGCTCAAAATTTATAACTTCAAAATATGTATGAAAAATACAAAGAATGGGAGAGTTTTGTTTTCTGTAGAAGCAGAGTGTTTTCGTTTCTTTATAGAAGAAGAAGTTCTCTATGTTTTTACTTTTTTTTTAGGCCTATATATAATCCATGTAGAAGAGCATTGAAGGAAATCTGTTACTGCCATGTGATGGCAGATTTGAATTTAATGGTAATGGCCAACGGAAATAATGAGCACCAAGGATAGATTTAATGCCATGCAAAAGAATCCAATAACATAGTAATGTTTGTACAGTAGTATAAATGACTAAGGCATCCAAAGGCTCAAAATAAATTTGAGATAGGATAAAATAATAAATTTTTAATTATATTCAGCAACTTTGACTTCGAAAAAAGAGTCCAAGTAGCTTCACCATAGCATCATTATCCATGATTTTCTGAAGAACCCTGGTCTTAAGTTCTTGGTAGCAAACTACTCCTAAGTTTAAATAAACCAAATCGACCGAAATCCACATTCAACCAAAGATAATGTACTTTTTGACTGCAAATGTGCGAGAGTATCACCTCTTTAACTACTACCCAAATTGTATATTGCAAGTATATAATGTAAACCAATGTGCGTCAACCATTATTATCTGACGACAACTTGCCCTCCCTGCAAACCCCAACACAATTTGTTGGTCTATGGTGAAATTAGGGAGTTTGGGACCAGTGACCTAATATACTACTAATATGTTTAGGAAGCTCTCTTCTGGAGTACTGTTTTTTTTACTTTTTTTCCCTGTTCTCCAGTAGTTGGTCATGCAACCCAAATAGACTAGCATGTTCTCATACGTTCCCTGTGTGAGCTCTATATGATGAAAATACTGGCAATCAACGCAAACCCACACACACATACCACTATATATGTATATAGGGAAGAGAGAGAGCATAAAATTACTTCATAGTTTACCACAAACTATCTCAACTTCCGAATCACTTCACTGTTCACACCAAAAAAATCTCATTTTCTGAATCACTTCAACTTCACACTGAATAATCCCATTTTCACTGGTAATCCGGAACATAGGTAGGCTAAAAATTTCATAAAACAAATGACAAATTAGCGAAAGATAGGTTAACATACTAACACCAGATCAATTGTTCAAAAGTTTAAGTAGTTGAGCTAACTTACTGAGAGACAATAAGACCTCAAAAGGATCAACACAGAAAATAAATCAAAAGTCTAAATTTCAGTCACACAAACCATAAGGCTTTTAGATTGAAACTTGAAAGAAATCTACGCAAGCGCATTGATGCAGTCTTGCCTTGCAGCTACCTAGGTCAGATTTCAGTACCAACTTTGTGTAGTACACCATTATCCTACAAGTGACTTTTCAGCAGTGCCACACTTCAAACTTTTCATTCATCACACATCAAGTTCCTGAAAAAGTAACAAGGCAGGGAGGGAATTAGGTGTCAAAGAAGAAAATTTAAATCCAGCCATTCTGTACAGATCAAACTAGCCATTCCGGAGCAGTTTTTGATGTTGAATTTTTAGGTGTTTCTTCTTATGTATCCAGGCTTGGCTGGATGCCTAGTCCTAGATTTTGCTTTGGCTCTCAAGGATATTCCTTTGGCCCTTGTCCTGGTGGTGTTTCGCAATGAAGTAATCTTACCAAAAGAAAAAACAATGTGCCAACTGCCCTTCACAAAACAAAATGATCAAGGGCCACACACACACAAAAAAGGTTAACTTCAATGGGCGGTTGTCAGCCTCCAGTTTTAGGCTATTTTTGGAACTTTGGAAAACGATGAAAAAAGAAGGAAGAGAGAAACTCTAGATGCAATTCACTTTGGAGGTGATACCTATTCAAATTGAGACCCGTGTTCTAAAAGTCTGCCGCCTAGGTGTTAGGCAGGGGTCCAACGCCTAGACTAGGCGGCAGACTAGTCAGCGCCTAATCCCCGCCCTTTTGTTCAACCAGCGCTCAGCGATTTTAAGAATATCGCTTGAGACTAATGTCGTTGGGTGTACACAATTATCCGTATACCTAAATCTAAAAGACTAGGTTTTGTGGTACACAATAAGCCATGAGGCTTGAGCCTAAGATTTTCAAGCCTCGAGGCCTTGAAGTGCGATAAATTTAGGAATTTCGCAAGAAAGCATTAATGCATGTGATGAAATTTAAAGCAACATGAACTAGTTGGAACCTGAGGCCTACCATACAGCAGCGATGAAATTTTAAGCGACATAAACTAGTTGGAACCTGAAGGCGTACCCATCCGCGCAGCAGCCATCCACGCAGCTACCACAGCACATCGCATCGCAATCCTGCAGAAAAAGAAGACAATGCAAATAAGACGTTGGGCATGGTATCATGTAAATCAAATACGAGCACAAACAAGGATATGAAATTCAATTAAGTGAAAGGCGCCAAAAGGACAAAAGGAGTGCGTGTAAAAACATGGATTGACATAGAAGAGGCAAAAATATTAAGCAATAAAATCAAATAGGGGTATACATTTCACTATTAGGAATCCACGACCAACTATCCCCTGTTGATCTCCACCGGGGTATGTCGATTTGTTGTTCCGGTCCCGGCTCGCAAAAAGCCTCGAAGTACATTCCATTCCACGGTCTCTGGTGCTCTGTCAAAGCCTTAAGGGCGCTGCTCCGGTGCTTAAAGACGATGTTAGCGGCATTTTCAGTACCATTGCATTCCTCGATCTCGCCATACTTACCGTAGAAAGAGGTCAGGGTTCCAAAGGAGTATGGCAAGTTTTGGCCGTGCACCAGGATCCGGCGGGGGGTGGGGTCGAGGGAAGCCTGATTTCAACGCTCCGGACGAAATCGGGGTGCTTCGATGTCGCTTCCATTTTTTTTTTTGAAAAACAAAAAATTTATTAATCTTTGGAAACAAATTATAAAGATTAAAAGGATCCAAAGCACAAGGCATCATGCCGGAAGAGGAGAGAACCTTCGGAGAAGGAAACCAGAACAGACAATCACATGCCGCCAGGACCCGAGGAAATAACAAGACCCAAGATTGACAAGAAGGCAATCGAAAAAACAAAGAAAACCAACCCAACAGACCAAACAAGGCCCCAAGAAAAACAAACAAGACCACCAAACCTAACAAAGCCTAACAAAAGAGGCAACCGAAGCAACCCGGAAAGCTTCCACCCAACACCAAAAACCTCGCTTCCATGACGAGTCCCACCAGGTAATCCTTCCCGAAGAAGTCTACAAGCTTTTCCCCGGGCTCTTCCACCCAAGGTTCTGAATCCCGTACCGGCATAGGTACCGATTTTGTTACTGGTACGGTACAGTACCGGTACCGGACAAATACCGGTACCGTTTCGGATTTAGCGCTACTAATATTACATATAGTTATAAATTGATATTTTCCCACATATTATCCAATTTATCTTGCTCGTAACTAAACTCAAAAAATACTCACATTATTTATCTCTATTCTATCACAAATTATCACAACTCCAGTAGCTACCAAAAGTAAAACTTCAAAGATCGAATATGAACCTACGGCAAAATAAAAATAAAAGGGAAAAATTAAATTTTTTTTTTTTAGAGACCATTTTAAACGTGAAATTTGTAGAGGGTAGTTTGGTCATTGTGTGGCTATAGGGCTTACACATTTAAACCTTCCTCACCTGTTCACTACCTTTTACTTTTGTTTTCAGTTTCTTCGTGTTCAGGAGGGCGGGCTTACCTTGAAGGCCTGAACCCAGCTCCTCTCTCTCTCTCTTTCTCTCCCCCCCCCCCCCCCCCCCCCTATCTGATCTCTTCTTCTCCATTTGAAAGCTGAACCCAGATCTCGCCGTGACGGGCGTTGAAGTCGTCGGCCACCTCTGCGACTAGTTTTTTCCGACAGAGGTTACCGCGGTTCAGGTCGACGTCTACGACGGTGAGGGTAGCGGATCGACAAACACTCTGCAATTTTCGGGACGAAATTCACGGTAAATGAATCTCGGCCGGTATTGGCCGAAATTTACGGTACCTTCCGGTAACTACCGGTATTAGAGCCGGGACGGTATTGAAGGTATAGGTTACCGGTTTTGTCCAATTCCGGTACGTACCAGTCCGTACCGGCCGGTACGGTACGGGATTAACAACCTTGCTTCCACCTCCAAAAACGATTTATGAAAGCCGCGGCAATAATTACCCGGACTAAACGACAGAGCGGATAAGTCGCCTAAGAGAGAGTGCAGCCTGCTCGTGACGACGTCGTAGTCCTGCCCGATAAAGATTTGGGGCAATCTCAGCACCTTCCGAGCCCCATATCTATGCTTGAATAGTATGTCAGCGGTAGAGACGGGCCAAACCGACCCGTAAGGGCCGCAACTAGCACGATCAACGAAACAATAGTCTTCGATCTCGCCGTATTCTCCGAAGACGGAGGTCAGAGTCTTGTCGTCGAAACGTGCCTTGCCAAAGAATTCCACCTGGATCTTGCGTAGGGCCGGGTCTACGTCGGCTACTTAGCGAATACTCTGGATATAATCGGGGTCATCATATATGGAAACCGCTTCCTTGACAAGATTCACCAGGGTGTTCTTTGCCAAAGCTTCCAGAAACTTCTCGATCGGCTCCTCCTCTTCCTGTTGGAGTTGTGTTGGTGATTGTGGCTGTGAGATGAAATTGCAAATATCGTGACGGCCATTGGAGGCGGAGGGGGTGGAGTCGGTAGGGAGGCTGTTACCGTCTCCGCCGGCGGCTTCTGCATGGCGATTACGCCTACGCTTACGGCTGTTGGTGGTGGCAGGGGAGCAGGGGCTAGCGTCCGTGCCGTCTCCGTGGGCGGCGGAGGAGCGCGCATGCACGACCATGGTTGACTACGGCTAGGGTTTTTCTTTTTCTTCGCACGCAATATATGAATATGAAGTGTGTGTGGGCTCCACATACCGTTAGAGCTAATTGTTGTACATTTATCATTTTTGTTAGTATTTTGTAATCAATCAATCTTTAAATATACTATAACAGTGTAGTTGGACCTCTCAAAACTCTCCAACAATACCCACGTCCATGACAGTTAAACATGGACCTCACTTAAACACCCAAGTACCCAATAATACTGTCTAGGGCTGCAAATGAACTGAGCCGTTCGCGAATTATTCGAACCTCGATTCGGCAAAAGCTCGTTCGAGTTCGACTCGTCTGCTAAACGAGCCGGACCTGGACCCCAATTTTAGGCTCGGTCCATAAACGAGCCGAACTTGAACTCGACGATCTTCGGCTCGGTTGGGCTCGCGAACCTAGAGTATACATATATTTTGTAAAAATTTCACATATAACCTTGAACATGTAAGAACTTTTACATGTTCATAATGAAAATTTTATATCTTATATGAATATAAACTTTTAAAAGTACTACAAACTTAAAATTTTAATATATTTTCATAATTTTATATATGTATGAGCTTCTTTATGTGCAAAATAAAAATTTTATTTATAGTTTTAGACCTGTATGATAGCATAAATATATAGTATTTTGACTCGTTAAGGCTCGTGAACATGTTCGAGTTCGAATCAAACCTAGGCAAGCTCGGCTCGAGATCGGCTCGTCAATTTTTTAGTGAGTTCGAGCTCAGCTCGAATTCGTTTAAAACCTTAACGAACGAACTTGAACATTCTAAAGTTCAGCTCGATTCGGCTCGTTTGCAGCCCTATCCACGTCCATGAGAGTTACCTTTCCCCCACCCAAATATCAAATGTTGAGACTCTCTCATACCATTTACTTCACACGATTGGCAGGCTCTTCGGGAACAAAAAATTGCCAAATGCTTAACAGTTAACATCACAGATCTAAGCGGTAAGAAATCTCAACTTGGTAAGAGCAATGTTTGCATGTTTAACTGTTTAAGGATTACTTGAATACTTCGAATTCTACTCTTTTTTCATTATGATTTTTTCCGTTATTCCTCTGTGCTTGAATTTTTTGTAATATTTTTTTATCGACAATTTTCTGTAAATTATCCATCTGCAGCACTGAAATTGGTTGTTCGGACTGTTGGAATTTGTTCCACATCGGCTCAAAGGTTGGTTTCTATCTCCAAATCACCAATGCATTTGTGAGAATTTAATCATGAAACTGGGCATATTTCATTTCGTTATGTTCTTCAACCTGTATATCCATTTTTTGTCCTCTTTGGCTATTTTAAACTATGAGAATTTGTTTACGGTTCTGGCCATATTTTGTTTGCAGATTTTTTTTTGCTCCAAAAGACCTAGAATTTGATTAGTCCGTTTTTACTTCATTAGCATGTCACCGAATACATTACGCAAACGGTGATTCCCTACTCCATATAGAAGAATCATCAACTTTGAAGCAAACAATGGGTATTGTTTCTATTTGTTTTTAATTCTTAAGAATTGTTACTCCATATGTGAAGCAACGTTTTCAAAATAATTTATGATCCTTAGAATATGTATTTATTGTTGTTAAAACATTGTAGATAATATTTATTTTGTAGTAATTTTTTTGCTACAAATTGGTATTCTATATTTTATTTGGGGAAAAAAATTTCATTGATATTTTTCTCTTAAACTATCTTTTTTTCACTTGCGGTTAGGCCGCACAATTTACATTTGAATTTTTTTTTTTTTTGCTACAAATTGGTGTTCTATATTTTACTTGGGAAAAATTTCTCATTGGTATTTTTCTCTTAAACTATCTATTTTTTCACTTGCGGTTAGGCTGCATAATTTACATTTGATTTTTATCGGTATAAGTTGAATTTTCTCAAATAAAGAAAATGCCATTGTACTCTTTCGACACAAAAGAACACAAAAAACACAACAATATGGATCTTTTCTCATGCATCGAACGAGTACAATGCTAGATATATTATTTGCATGTATGTTAGTGTCCACATGCTACCCATTGTGTCATATACATGCATTGTGTGTGCATGTTAATCTCGTCTGTGCATTACACGGATTCAACGCTAGTCAATATACTAAAGAAATGTAGTTGGCCCTCCCAAAACTCTCTAAACCTCAAATCCTAATTTCGTAGATTTTTCATTTATTTATTTCCCATAAAATACCCACGTCCCCACTTCCTAAATTCACTCCTTTCACAAAACTCACCCACATAGGAGACTTTGTTCAACAAGGTTCAACAACATTTGCCAATTTTTCTACAAGGAGACTATGCTCACCAGGTTCAACAACATTTGCCATTTTTTTCTTCATTATTCCTTTTTTCGTTCAAAAAGTTACTGGTGACTTTTGCATTCATTCATATGCAAGTTTCTTTTGGGATGTACTCATGGGAAGATTTCTGATGTATTTATTCGATGTTAATTTTTTGGACTTCAAAATGTGCAATTATCCGGTTACGCAACTTACATTGGTTATCTCCGTAAACGTATTTGGTTTGTTTTATGCTTTCAAATTTCACATGCACGTTCAACGAAAACCTGACTTTTGCATTCATTCATATGCAAGTTTCTTTTTCGGATGTACTCATGGGAAGATTTGTGGTGTATTTATTAGATGTTAATTTTTTGGACTTCAAAATGTGCAATTATCCTATTACGAATCTTACATTGGTTATCTCCGTAAACGTATTTGATTTGTGTTTATGCTTTCAAATTTCACATGCACGTTCAACAAAAACCTCCCACGTTTTGCAACTTGGGTGAAAAACAAACCACCTATATTAAACTAGAACTAGAATCTGCAGTACTGCTACTCTAATTTTCGCCATTTAGTATATCTTTTTATTCCCCATACTACACCATGATGTCTCTTCATGGTCAAAATCTTGCCAGAGTCATTATCAATTGCTCAAAAGTTGAGTTTGAACTTGAAATTTTTCTATCAGTTGGCTTGATCGCACTCTCTCTTATACTCAGTACTATACTTTTCCGGCCCCTGAAGGTTTTGAAAATCCGGCTCCTTTCTGTACGATTGCTTGACGATATTGGTTCAAGACGTGAACCAATATATGTGAATTTTCTCCCCTGCATTGAACGGGTACAACGCTAGATATATTATTTGCATGTGTGATTAGTGTTGCTATCAATTGTGCCATGTACATATATTGTGTGTACATGTTAATCTCGCCCGCGCATTGCACGGGTTCAACGCTAGTACTAATAATTGTTCAAATCATAATTACTTGGGATAAGCGGCAACTCTCTTTTTCTTTGGCAAGAGCCACTAAGAGCATCCCAACAATAATTCCCCAAAAAAGTTTGTGAACAGTGCACATATCTATTATAGTATGACAATTTTTTCATCAATACTCCAACAATCCTCTGTATTACTCTCTTCATACCACTTAAATAATATAAACTAATACATATAGTATATACACACACACACATATAAGAGGAGAGAGAAAGAAAAAGAAAAAAGATTAAAAAAATGAGTAGGGAGTGAGTAGAGATTGAACAAAAAAGGGGATATATATAGGGACGAATTATTCACCATTGTATTTTATTAACTCATTTGTGGAGACTGTTGAAGTCTATTTTTTTTGCTTGGTTGGGTAAAATAGAGATGAGAGCCAATTTATTAAGTCTATTGCACATGCTTTAACAATTTAAGGAAAAATACATATTATATTCTCCGAAAGAAGAGATAATGACATGATTAGATAGCCATAGTACTACTGATGCATTATCATGTCGTTCCGTCCATTTATCAGTTGGAGCTTCATGCCGAAGAGCATCTCCAACCCAATACTTTTCAAATACTACTAGTTGATTAAAATAATTATTATTTATATCGGGAATTGATATTGGCATTTCTCATTTTTTATATTAGCACTCTTTTTTTCTTTTCTTTTTTGTTTCTATGAGGGAAGGTTACTAAACCATCCTTGTAATTATTAAAGGAAAAGAAAATGTAATTATAAAGTACAAGGGTGGTTTAGTAACTTCAACTAATGAAGACAAAAACGGAAGTACCAATATCAAAATGGAGAGTGTCAATATCAATTTTCTTTATAATTACAAAGAAAATTTAGAGAATATTATTATATTATAATTCATCTCTACTCCAACTACAAACCTCTAATTAATTTCATTTCTATTTCTTTCAAAACTCAACAATTTTTTATTTTTCCTCTTAAATTTGAATTTTCAAAATCATTTCTTGTAATAATATATATTGAACATGGGTCTTGTTTTAAAAATATGGTTGAGACCTATTCAATAATATTAATTTTTTAAAATGTATATGGATTGATTAAAAGTTATATCCATTTAAAGTTAAAATCTTCATTCTCTCAAATATCCTCCTCTATATCCTCTATATTTATAGGACCAAAACCCATTCTCTCAAATAGAGAAGAGTTTTAGATGATGGGATGGAGCACCTCTAGCACACTCTCATACGCTCATACAGAGGTTAAGAATATCCGCAATGCACTCAACAAAATTAAAAGATTGCTAAGGTTAGCAATGTTTGTTCGAAAAAGTGTTTACATTGAAATATCCAAACTTAGCAACGAATCAAATTTTTTTCATTAAATAACCAAAACTAGTAACTTTTTGTCAGTAACCAAATTTAGTAACCTTGTATTTTGTCAATCAAGTACACTCATCATTGCTTTTGGATTGGATAGTTGCTTGATGGGGTGCTGAAATCCAATTGGTTCTTGTATCTATTTCTTGCTGGGATTGATTCTACTTCATGGTTGTTCCTGCAATTTTCAGAGAGGGATTGGTTCAGGGAAGGCTCACAAGTCAATTTATGGATTGCATCTGGTGTGTGATGCTGAGTTGGGTTGGTATCTTGCTAACCATATCTCATTGTTATTTCTTTTTTTAATCCTTTGTGGCATATGATTCTCGGTGTGCGAGCGTTCCAATTTAGTTAGTTGGTTTTGTTCGTGTCTCATTGTGATGCCTTTGTGCTTAGGTCTTTTTAACCTTTTTACTGTGTTTCCAAAGATTAATAAAATGCTTTTTTGCCGTTCAAAAAAATTATTACACAAAAACCTCTTTTTGAACAATATTTTCAAAAAATTATTTTAAAAAACTGTTTTTTTCAGAATATTTTGTTTTTCAAAAACTATTTTCTTAAAAAAAGTGTATTTACGCAAAAACTATATTTACACAAGAATAGTTCTTTCAAAAAAAAAAATTTGTACACAAAACTATTTTTTTCCTTCGAAAAACTATTTTTGAAAAATTGTTTTTACACAAAAATTGTTTTTTATTTTGAAACTATTTTTAAAAAAAATTAATTTCTATGTGCACGGTTTTTTGTTTTTGTAGATTGAAAAAGTGATGTGGCGAGTTTTGATATTAAATTTTGGTTGGGTAATTGTGGATGCTGAGTACGGGTTGGAGATTCTCTAAAATGTTCTCTTTATCAGTTGGAGCTTTCACGCCTAAAATGTTCCAGTAAATTTTTTTTTTTTTGGTGTTCTTGGCCATTGTTTGTGGTGCCTCTGGACTCTAGAATATATAAGTGTATCAATTATATGAACCCTATAAGAATGGGAAATGATTTCCACACCCCCCATTTTATCCTCACACACTCCCTTTTTGTCTTTATTCAACCTGAAATTACCAAATTGCCCTTTATATGGAAAATGTGACTCTTGAAGTAAGGATAATTTGATAATTTCAGGTTGAATAAAGACAAAAGGGGAATGTGTGGGGATAAAAGGGGGTGTGGAAATCATTTCCCATAAGAATAAGAATTTGTGGTTGTTATAAGTAGGGCTCAAGGCGGAATCAGAAATTTAATTTACCCCGTACTAACCTAAATTTGTGACCTGGGATCCTTTGTCCCAATTCCTTATCCCCATTCCCTGTCCCAGTGTCCAAAATCCAACATGTGTCCATCACTTCAGCAAGCCAATGGACAACGTCACACTCAATCCATCCTTAGGTGTGAAACCAAGTTCTCATTTTTCCAGGTGGACCCCCCACATAAAGCCATTATTTTCTCTCTCCTCTCCATTTTAGGAAATTGTACTCTATTGCACATTTTGTATAAGATTGGTCTGTGGAGTCTACTTCAAAGACCCACACAATTAATCTAATTCGTCCATTAGTTCTAAAATTATTCTTTAAGTCATCCAGAAACAAGTCCGCCACAGCCTCTGTCAACCGCTGCCACTTCACTTTTCTCTTCCTCAAACTATTGTGTTTTTTACATTAACAATTTGGTGACCTTGGATAAAATCAGCAAAGTAAGAAAAAAAGAAAAAAATTCATAATGCCAAATACTAATTAAAAACATAGGAAGCCTTAAATAGCTCTTTATTTGAATCTCCATAACACAATAATATTTTGTATAGATTGTCAAGGCAGGAAATTAATAAATCGATCCACTCATCCTTCCATTATTGTGTTATGGAGATTCAAATAAAGAGCTACTAACTTGTTTCCTGGACCACTCCACTAACTTGTTTTTTTTTTTGGTTTTTTGGCACTTTAGCTTTTTTATGTGAGAGTTTGAAATACGCATTAATTTTTTATAATTTTTTATGCGATGTATTATGATTGTATTATAAAGGAATGACCTGTCTTTAAAAGCATAATAAACTGAATTTTGACTTTTTAAATGGAATGGAGTGGATAGAAGAGTCAAACCCGGTCTCCTGGACCACTCCACTCTTTACGGCACATCAGTACTTTCTCTAGCTGTAATCCGGATTCCACACCAACGGGTACAGCCGTACAGGGAAAATGACATGTTGAGATGATATGTTTTAGGCCCTCTCGGAGTTATAAATGTATTGTTATATGACGAAATAGTGTAAAAAGTGAGACTCAATTATATGAATTAAGTTTTTACTTTAGTTAGTTAGATTTTATTGTCTCGATCAAAAAAAAAAAAAAAAAGTTAGATGCTATTGTGTTTCAATAGCTTAATTTAACATTTTGTTAAATTAAATAAAGTTCCAGTCAAAAATGGATCCCACACTTACAGAGGAAGACAAAACAAAGCAAACAAATTAACAAGTGGTTTTGTATTTTGTTGTTTTTTTTTGTCATTCGATATACATCAGTGGGGAGTTAGCGAGGGAGTTAATGAGTTAGTTCAAAGGAGGTCTAAAATCTGTCCACAACCCTAAACCCCAAATGCCCTTACCGAGACTTGAACCGTGATCTCGCTTGTGGGAGAACCAGGAGATAACCACTAGGATACGAGCCCTTGGTTAAATGGTTTTGTATTTGAAGAGAGAAGTTCAAAGGTAGAAAAATTAAATCCAAAAACTTTTTCCATTTTTCAAAGTTGGGCCCAGTTCGACTGTTGTTCCTGCTTTGGTGACAGTTCACTTCTGCGTTAACTCTTTCTCACGGAACCACATTCCCTGTTCTAAAACCCCCATGTTTCTCTGTTTCAGGGGGTCTGGGTCATTGAATCACACATAAATTTTTAAAATACAAAAAAAATTCACCATCCAACGGCCCAAACCCCCTTTGAACAGAGGAACATGGGGGGTTTTAGAAGAGGGGATTTGGCACCCTTTCTCACAACTACAACAGTTTAGCTACACTCCAATAATTACTTTATTGGGGCAAAAAAAAAAAGTTAAAAAATTGTGTTTAATGGCTGACTAATTTGTGGCTTTAACTCAATATATATATATATATATATATATATATATATATATATATTTATGTTTATTGTGAGTCCAGTAAACCCACAATAGCAAGGCCCGTCTGTTTTCGATGGAAAGAATTATGCCCCCAAGTAATTTATTGCATACGCGGTAGAAACAGATACGGGAGCCAACAAAGAAATTGCTAAATCCAGTTAAACACATTTCAGTTGGGCTGGCTGTGCCTCACTTTTGTTTCCACTACATACTAATCATGTGCTGGTATGTCTGGAGCACATTTAGTCTTTAGGGTGTGTTTAATAGCGGGTTTCGATGGTGGGATAGGATTATTAAGGAGGTGGGGGCTTTTAGTTTCGTATATTTCTGTAAGTTTATGACATAATTCAGCTCAAAAAACACGCTGAAATCCATGACAACCTCCATTTCCATGGTCTGTGGAGTCCTGCATTACATATAACTATAAAGTATCCATGTATATTTCCGAATTACCAAAAAAAAAAAAAAAGTATCCATGCCATGTACTAAGGGGGTGTTCCGCTAAGAGTGGCTTATTGCCTTTTGGCTTTTCACGACTTTTTATGTAATGTATTATGAGAGAATGACCTGCCTTGAAAATCGCAATAAACTGGCTTTTTGGATTAGTGGAATATGGCCTAATACATTGCACTGATGGAGTTAAGATTTTAATTTGGAGGTTGCACTAAATATCGATATGATTAATTAGTGTCAAAAAAGAAGTGCACGTGTTCTAAAGATAATCATTTATAATACCACTAGAAATTACACATTTTCATATGTTAATTATCCATGAACATACTTAATAATAGTTAATACCAAAAAAACACGCGTGTTTTAAGGTTAACTCACTATGCCAGCCTTTACCGGCGGTAATGAAAAATTGCCGCAAAAGGTAATTATTGACAGCGGGAGTAAAACCACCCATAAGGTGACTATTGACGGTGGTAAAACTAAAATCGCCAGTAATAATCGCTACATATAATATAAATAATACTATTAATTTTTTTACTAGAAAAACACAAAAGTTTATATAGCTGAGTTGTTAAGTGCTTGGTTTCAAATCTCTAACACTATAATATTTTTCCCGCTAAAACCTTTAGCGAACGCTGTCGTTAATAGTACCAAACTTTTGCCGGTATATATGGTGGTATATGAATTCTAACGCCATTACGGCCCGTTTGGCTGGTGGATATGATTTTGGGTGGATTTGTAATAAGGGCGGATTAGATGGTGAATATGTAATGAGGGTGGATATGTAAGGAGGGCGGGCCCACCACCTAAGAAGGGTGGATTTGTATATGAGGTGTTTGGATGGTTTTTTGAGAAGGGGGATTTGGAGGGTGGATATGATAGGATTGGAGGGTAAATGACTTAATTGCCACCACTTTATTATTTTAATAAAGAAAATAGATTAATTTCATTATAATTATAATAAATACATGATAATTATAATAAATACACTATAAATACATAAATATATTTATACTATATTGGAAGTTTTAAAAATTATTTAATCTTAAATATATTATCTGGGGGTAAAATATTTTGATTTTTACAAACTAATATTTAAACTACATCATCTATTAGTTCTAAGAAGACTTGCATTATAATTTCACTATTAAATGCTGTTCACAAAAATAATTTTACTACTAAAAAGCTGTTGGAGTTAATAGAACTGTTGATATGGCCATTGGGAACACCGATTGGGTGGGCCAATTATATACACTAGATAATTATACTTTCCTCCATTTCCAGATACTTCTGTAACTCATTTGTTCTCTCTCTGTTCTAGAGAAAGAAAAAGAAATACAGACCGAGAAGGGGGAAAGGTTGAGGCACTCTGTCCGACATCCAATTTCCGGCAGCTTTCCGATCGAGCAGGAGGGAAAGAAAACGCTCTCTGTTCGATCTCCAACAGATCGTCGGCCACTCTCCGGTAACTGGGTTTCAAGAAATTCAGTACTCTCCCTCTCTCTCTCACAAACACCCCCCCCCCCCCCCCCCCCCGCCCCCGTACAAAAACCTGGCTGGGTTTAGTGGGGAGGGAAGGGGAGGGTGGATTTGGAGGGGAAGAATGGTCCTAAAAAAACACCCGGATTAGCTAACGACGGGGTGAGGCCGTAATTAGCAAATCCACCCGCAGGTGGATTGCTTCTCCCTACAGTGATTTAATCAATCAGGGAGGAAGAAAACCTAGCCAAAGAGCGGATATGTGGTGGGTCCTGGATATGTAAGACACCCGCATGTTATATCCACCCTCTTCTCCACCAGCCAAACAAGGCCTTACAGCCGAACATATTTCTACCGGCGGTTTTGGGGCTATTACCGGCGGTTATTTAATACCGCTAAAGCCAAAATTTGGCGTAATGACTATTTATAATATCCAAAGAAATACACATTTTTATCAATTAATTATTCTCAACATACTTAATACCGAACAATAATACACATGTTCTGTAAAATGACGTTGTTCATGCAATGGAGAAGCAATTTGATATTTTAGTCAAAAACCCTGCGGTTTGACAAATGGAAGTTCGGGGTTCAAATCCCACACTAATGTGTTGCTCTTATCCCATAATTTAGTGGCGTAGCTAGGAAATGATGTAAGTGGGAGCACTAGCTATACACTTTACATTGTTTTGAGGAACAAATTTTTTTTTTTAATCTCTTTTTCAGATAACTTTCCCATCCGATTGGACAATTATATAATTTGAAAATATTGTTTAACTACCCCACTTACTTTATTTACACTTTTATCAAGTAGCTTGGAGAAAAAAATTAAGAAATAACATGAATGTTTTGAACAAATGTATCAATTTTCATAAATTAAGCACAACCAAGTTAATTAAATTTTTGGTAATTCAAATTAATTTTAAGTTTTAGTTTATAATTGGAATCTCTAGATTCATCTTAGATTGGAGAAAAGAAAATAAAGAAAAACAAGAGGGAATGAGTTAGCTTGACATGCATTTAATGGTGACACAATAAATGTGAACAAGTTGTATTTTTGGAGATTAAAACTTGACTGAGTGCATATATTGTGCAAGGTTTGAGATCAATTCATGTAAGATACATAAATCAAGCTAAAAGAAGAAAAAATGAGGCAAATGTTAATGCCAAAACTGTTTTTGATTGTGCCAAAACTCTAATGCATAAAGTGCATATATTGTGCAAGGTTTGAGATCAATTCATGTAAGATACTTATAAATCAAGCTGAAAGAAAAAAAAAAAAAAGGCAAATGTTAATGCCGAAACTGTTTTTGATTGTGCCAAAACTCCCATGCATAAAATTATGCATTGGAGTTTTGACACAACCAAAAAAAGTTTTCGCATTGTCACTATCCAACAAAAAAAAAAACATAAATTCCAATGGGGTCCCAGAACTCCATGTGTTTAAAAAAACTCACTTAATATTTGTACTTTTCACATATAATTTATATTTTTGAAATATTGTCCACTGAATAATTCATCTGTAGTAAAAGTATATGAAAAATCACCTAAAATCATGAGTAAGTAAAATATATAGCTCAACAAAAATAAAAAAACTAGACCCAATAAATTTTCAACCAAAATTAATTAGTGAAGTTAATTTATTTTGTGTGCAATTTATTTTGTATGAAGTTTCGTAAAAAATATTTCATTTTTTGTTGTCAGTTTTGAGATAATTTTTTTTGAATATGGTAGGGTATTTTTTCTATCTTTAGTCATATTTTTTTAAACATTTTTGCAAACCTTTTAGTACTTTTTAATAGAGATACTGATATACACCTAAAAAGTAAAAAACAAATAAATATTTGATAAAAATTACTAAAGACGAAAAAGTGCGAATGACGAAGTAGTTAAAAATTTTGAGAAGAGAAAAAAGCAAAGCAGGTTTTTGACACCGCTAATCACTAAAATCCTATCTTTTGGCTAAAAAAAAAATCACTAAAATCCTTGAGCTGTCGCTATCTAAAAGTTACTAGCGTAATAGAGGTTGCACCGTCGTAGCCCAATTATTGAAATTGGGATCTTCGGAAATGGCCAAAACCCAAAAAAAAAAAAATGATACAGAAGATTAGTAGATGTCAGCACTACTGGTACAGCTTTTTTTTGAACAAATTTATGTTGTTTTCTCCTTAGGGTCCCCCCCCACACACACGAATATTTCTATGGTGTCTCATAGTGGTATTGGGACACCGGTGTCCCACTAAAGCTGAGCCATTAGATGAAAACCACTATAAAAAAGAGTGTGGTTTTGCTCTTTTTCCTGCGCAATTGTACTTACCATAAAAACATATCACACTTACCACACGTATATGCCATAAATTGTGGTAAGTAAAGCTTTTGTTTATGGTAAGTATAGCATGTGTTCATAGTAAGTAGATCCAGTGTTCGTCGTAAGTAAAACTGGGGCACCCCCAATACCACTTTGGGGCACTACAGCCGGATCCGTCTCACACGGCTGATCTTAAAAACTAGATGAACTGATGGTATATATCTAATTTAGCTGATCTTTTACGGGATACAAGCAAACATTATTTTGAAAAACATGAACGGCTCCAATCAGCCGTGTGGAACCCAAGGAGGCCCAAAACAACATATTTGTACAAAAATCTGTTCAAAAATATGTATTCATGTAATGAATATACTTTCTTTGGAGTCTTGAACGATCCTCATTTCTGTGCAAGTTTCTAAGGTTTTTCATTGAAAATACCGTCTTCCCACAGTAACCAAAATATATGTTGTTTCCGTTAAATATCAAATCACTTGACCTATGTGAGGGAAATAACTTGTTGGATATTACAAAAAAATACCGCTGAAAATACCAAAAATACAACAAATACCGACCAATACCGTAGCAGAAACTTTGCATAAACATTCTTCAGGTGTATATATATATATATAAAATGCAAAGGAGAAACTTGTATGACTGAATGCAAGCAACAAGCGTTAAGACAGAGTATTAGAGTTACATGTGCAGTAGCTTATATCTATATGTTCTTCTCTAGTTGTAATCCCACAAAAATGGCTCCTCAAGTTGAAAACCAGTCTCAGAACCATGAAGCTGCAACCATGAACCATGACAGAACTCAATTGAATTATTCACGGAGTCCGATAAAAGATCAGGAAGATCAAACATCAATGCCTCATCACTCTGATCACTTGCTATAGACATTGATCTTCCCAGTTCTTGTTCTTCACATGGACTCGTACCCGTATCTCGGCTCACCTCGGCTTCATCGAATTCGCAGGCAGCCGCAAGAGCTGCAGCGACTTTGATATCAGTAGGGGCGGCGGTGGCCGGACAGGGGAACTTGTGTGCCAATTCAGGGAAATTGAGGGTGGCTGAGTGGCCTCTGATGGCCAATTCAGCTACATCATGAGCCCGAGCCGCCATTTCAGCCGTCGGGTACGAGCCGAGCCATATTCTTGATTTCTTCCTAGGCTCACGAATTTCAGATACCCATTTCCCCCAAGCCCTCAGCCTAACTCCCCTGTATGTTGGGTGCTTCTCACCATTAATGCCACTCTTGTGGTGCTGCTTTTCTGTTTTTGGTGGTTCATTATTGGTGGTGGTGGTGGTGGTGGATTTGTGCTTCATTTGTGGGCATTAGTGGAAGAAGAAAGAATGAAGGGATGCATACATCGGACAAGGGTGTGTATTGTTTTATAATTTATATTATAACGCGTCTATAGGTACACCACACTTGAGTATCTCAATTGCATACCAGCGAATTTCAACTATCCAAAAATGTTCTGAACGTTCAGGATGTTCTACAAATTATACGCACAAAGAGTTTAAACTATTTGCGCAAATAATTTGTTTAAAATCCGAATCGTCCAAAACGATTTTGGAGGGTTGAAATGCGCTGAGGTGCACTTTGCGCAAATAATTTGTTTAAAATCCGAATCGTCTAAAATGTTTTTGGAGGGTTGAAATGCGCTGAGGTGCACATTGATACCAAATTATATGATTCCTCGATGGGCTCTCATTATTGTACTAATGATGTACTGTTGCAAGTGAATTCTGTCAGTTCCCAGCTCCTATTCCAAAGTTACTCCTATATGGATTCTTTCGTTTCCTTTTCACCAACTTTTATATCCAAATTAAACTTTTGATTTGTACATATTTTTTGTCTTTAGTAATTTTTTTTTATATCTTCCTATTTATTTTATGTTTTTCGTATATCTATAGCATAGTACATCTATATAAAAAGTGGGAAAAAAAATTAAGAACCTCTCATGAAAATTCACTATAAACAAAAAAGTTTTTAAAAAAGTCAAACAGTAGAAAAGTAGAGTAAAAAATAAGTTTGAAAACCGTTCTATTTTGTTATATATATTGATGGTAATACCATGTGTATGTTCAATGGCGGACCCATAAATTTCCTTTACCGGGATGGTACATTTCTCTTAGGAAAGGACTCGGCCTCAAAAGCTTATATATGTTCATTTCTTCTTGGGCTCTGTTTTTCTTACTTTCTTTCTTAATAAAATGACTCGGTTTCTCTGCAAGTACTTATCCACACCTAAATTTCTCCTCAAAGATCCGAACCGTTTGTATGATAGAGTTTGTCAAATTGAATGTCCACGCAAAAATTCTATGTTGCTCAAACACTCTCAAGTCTCTTGCAACCATTTAATTGAAATACTTTTATGCAAATGAAGGTTTAGCAATTTTTGCAAGAGGAAAATGTTCTTACAAGCTGTTAGAAGTTTCCAATCTACTTGAATGTTTGCGTGGACAAATTATTTGGTGATCTCAACAATATAAAGGGTTCGGATCATCAGAAGGTATCCAAATGTGTGTGAGGTACACTGTATAGTCCTAAATCCTCCTCGGCGAAATTGAGTGGGGGCACGTGACCCCATGTGCCCATAGTAAGGCCGCCACTGTATATGATCACATTGGAACGTGGTGCTCCAATATCTTTCTCACTACACATCCCTATCGATTCTATATATGGGACCCTGCAAAAATTTGTTGTGGGGAAATGTATTGGGCCGCCACTGTCAATTGAAGATACAGCATGTCCTTACCATTAGGCAATAGTAAATGATGAACCTATGCACAACTATGTCAGTGCACCATTGAAAACTATTGCAAGTCATATGCAATATAAATTGCCATTTACTTGTCGTCGTTGTCGACACATAAAATTCTATGGTTATAAGATCTTGAGGGGAATCTTTAGGGCATCTTCGGCCGATATTTCGGAAATTTGGTATCAGATGTATATTTCGCAATCTCACTTTTCAATTTTAAAAAGTGAGATTTCACAATATATTTCGGGAGTGGGCCAATTTTAATTTAAAATTAGATGTTATATTATTATTCATTTTTGTGCGTGTGTGTATTTTGGTATTTTTATTGCTTAATGAGAATAACATATCAAAAATACTACTTGTACAACATCGCACGTACAACTGCTGATGTGGCATGCCACGTTAGCACTAGACCCCACCATTTAAACTTAGCCAAAAAAAATAAAATTGAAAACTCAAAACGCGCCCGGCTGATGTGGCATGTCACGTCGGAAGGGGGGACCGTGCTGTGAATGCACAACACCATGCATGGCATCCAAAACGGTGTCATTTTGGGTGCCACGTCAAGTGTTTGCGAAATGCTGTCTTGTGGTGTCCACTTTCGGGTCCCACACAAATGATCCAAACCATTAAATAATTTTAAAACAATTATCCAAGTCGTCTTGGAGAAATTAGCCCCATCGGATATTTTTATGTAATTGATCTAATTTGTTCGATTTTCATTAATTCTAATTCGAAAGAATCTTGAAGAAATGTTAAACAATTGTGCGCAGTAACCCATTGATTTGAACCGAAGATGTCGTAGGGCTCATTGAGTATAACAAAATAAATAAAAATATTTAGTGTTGTTTTAGTTGACAAAAATCAAGTAGTAAAAGTTTTTTTTTTTTGCAAGTGGTGGCTAGCTCATGCGATAGAGCTCTTGAATGCCCCACACTGCATCCCGGGATCGAGTCTCATTCCCCCCTCCCCATGTAATAGATTAGGAATGACGAATGAAAACAAAATAGTAAAAGTCTTTTTGCACTTGAAGAAAAAAAAAGTAGTAGTAAAAGTTTGGGCTAATTGTTCGGACATCCGGATTTTGGCCGAACACAATCTTAGAGACTTACAGCCCGATTGGATGGATCGTATTTGGGGCATAAATATGGAGGGTCTTATTTATGCCTGGGCCCACGGCTATGGAATTGTTTGTCGAAAATAAGTGCAGGGGTGTTATTTATCACTCGGACTAAATATCACCTCTGCATGGGTGTTATTTACGAACACCCCAGGGGGTGTCCATATTTTTGATCCCCTAACACCCCCGAAAATGACTATTGTACCCCTTTTAATACCCCACCCAATACCCCTGGTATTGCCACGGCTATGTATTAATGCCACTAGTGCAATTTTTTGGGCTTTGTAGGCATTAAATAAGTTTTGTATTTCATATAAGTAAATAACGCTTAAAATGTAAAATGGGCATGCATAAGGGTAAATTTATCTTTTGATAGTTTTTTACATTCTTATACCCCTATATTACCGAAATCATCCAAACCAAGTACTATTTAATCCCCCTCCATAAATCTCACATCAATGTGGGGCTATCCTTCATACATATTACCTCTACTATCTTATCCCCCTCCATATATAATACCCCTAAAACTAATACTCCATTCAATCGGGCCGATTTAATACTGGATGTTATTTGAAACTGGTATATATGATTCAAGACACAAAATATGTATAGATTCAAAGGCAAAATAAGCAAATAAGCTAGAACAACGAAGGAGGCCCTTACTTCTTGCATTGGTTATGTTATTTTACTCATTGCTCTCCGAGACACACCCGCACATAGGGATGACAATCTTGACCGAACCGATGGGTACCCGAACCATAACTGGTTTTTTTCCCCGAACCATAACTGAAATATTCCCCGTGGGTGCGGGTATGGTATTGATGTGAGATAACCGAACGGATTCGGTTCGATTCTGGTTTGAGTTGATAACCGAACCAAACCGAATATGTGTAATTACAAAATTACGCTTCATATGTGAAAGTTTAGCCTGTGTGTAGCTTCAATGCATTGAATTTCTACTTAAATGTATATTAGTTTTGCATTTAGAATATCTAGATGCATATCTGCATTCTTTTTTAATTGACGGATCTGTGGCATTTCCTGTTTACCTAATTTTCATAGTTGAATTTCATTCATAATTATTTCATTTTTATTTTGTTTTCTAATTTAACGGGAAGTATCCGAACTGAACTGATCCCCGATTGGTTCAGTTATAGTTTCACTTTCCCCTACCCGTTTGGGTTTCGGTTCGGTTTTGGATACCCATCTAGTTTTGAGTAATGGGTTTGGATATAGCAATACCCGACCCATTGCTATCCCTACCCGCATAAACACTTCCAAGATAATTTTTGGGGTACTCAGAATTTTCATTTCCAGACTCATAAAAATTTCTGCATTTAGGTCAAATTGATGTTGAGTTAATAATAGAAATCATTGACTTCTATAAGTAGTAAGATAACCTGTATAATTTCCTAATAAAAGGGAGGAGTAGCCTGCCCCTCAAGTCCATAATGTGATTGCTGAAATTCAACATCAATTTCATTTACAATCATTGGGCTTGCTGAAATTCGATTTCATGGACAGCAACTACTTTCATGGACAAGAACTGTTTCATTTATAGCAGCTAGTTTCATAATCCATGTTATCTTCAGTATTTTCATATTCCTTGTATGATCCTCACTAGTTGTTGGTTATTTTTAACCTGTAGGTGATATTTCAGTTACCATCACCATCATCTGTAACATCGGCGACGTGTCCTATATATTCTCAAATTGGAAGGGACGAAGAAGTGGAAGAGGCATGGAGTGGAGACAATGGAGACGAAGAAGAGGTTGGGAATGATTTTCCAATAAATGAGTGTGCTGATGGTAAAGAGCCAGTTCAAAATTTGCTAAAGAAAAGGGGTTTGCAGTGGCTAAAAGATCTTCGAAAAAGGGAAAAGATGGAGTCTTGAGGCATGTAATTCTTGAATGCACCAAAAGTGGAAAGGCAAGGCCTAGAGGAAGCAACCCTGCCAAGCCACGTCCACAATAAAAAATGGAATGTCCGGTTCACCTTAATATTTGTTTAACCCAGGAGGGAAAGTGGAGGGTAAGTCGGGTTTTGTTGGAACAAAATCATGAACAACGTCCGGAAAAGTCTCAATTTTTTAAGAGCAATAGGGTACTTGATTCAAGTGTGAAAAAGATTCTTGTATTGCATAACGAAGCTGGGATCAGATTGCATAAGACTATTGAAGCACTTCAAATTGAAGCTGGTGGACCTGATACGGTTCCATATTTGCCGAAGGATTAATTTTTTTGGATAAGTATCGACGTTTACAACTTACGGAAGGAGATGCTGAAGCAATGCATCAGTATTTCATGAGAATGAAATCTGACAATGAAGAGTTCTTTTATGCAATGGATTTGAATGAAGAGGGTCGACTAAGGAATGTATTTTGGGCCGACGCAAGGAGTAGGGCAGCTTGTAAGGAGTTTGGTGACGTTGTGACATTTGACACAACGTACCTCGTCAACAAGTATGAGATGCCTTTTGCTCCTTTTCTAAGCAGCACGTTGTCTCGTTTATAGACGTTACTGTCTGAAACCAAGCTTGGTCATGTCTGTAAATAATACAAAGGCTACGGGTTCCTTGCGCAAAATCTACCCATATGCGGAATTGTGAATTTGCCAATGATGTTAGCCTAATTAAACTTAGAAGCATTAGCTGCCATGGTCAAGCATTTGTGGACAGTTTGCCAAAAGGACATGAACTTCACTTGAACAAAGAAAAAGAAAATGAGGATAAAAAAAAAAGAAAAAGAAAAGAAAAGTTGGATCAAAGTTCCGGAAAAATTTGGGCAGCATTTCCCCTATTTTCTTGCGTAGCCCGACGTCTTAGTGTCTCGATAGACAATCAACTGGTAAGCAGCAACATAAAACTAGGCGATAGAATATTGCATAAGATCAAAACAACAGAAAAGAATCATCAAATTTAATGGATAACCAAGCAATGACAAAGGTTCCTCCTGTTACATTATAATGTTGTATAAAAGCCCAACCGATTACAAAGTAGTCCCAAAAACAAACAAAAAAGACATCTAAATACTTCAATTTAAGTTACAAGAGGTGGGTAATGCTCAGGCCATGTACATGGGGTGACCATTTTTTACATAAGCCATTGAGCACTCTGTTTTCTACACAAACAATCAAATAGCAAGACAAGAAGCCTTCCCATCATCCCATCTATCATGCCCGAGATGAAATGGCTGAAACTTTTGCCTGAGCTGCACCCTCACTTTCTTATATGCAATGTCTCTTGATTTGTTCGACTTCCGTTTCTTCGAAGAGGACCTCTCTTTTACCTCATCAATGTTCTGCATCAATTAATTCTTCTTC
Source organism: Gaultheria prostrata (assembly GCA_036023075.1). Lineage (NCBI taxonomy): Eukaryota > Viridiplantae > Streptophyta > Magnoliopsida > Ericales > Ericaceae > Gaultheria > Gaultheria prostrata. The sequence goes on from JAXBDA010001652.1 coordinate 29,108, forward strand.
TCTTCCCCCTCGGTTTGAAGTTCCGTGGGATCCCAATGTACCCATTACAATCATGTTGCCCTCCTGGAGACAGGACATGTCAACAAATTCAGGTGGAAGTTACAGAAAAAACTAACTTCCCAATAAGCCATAAACAAAGGAACAAGCAAACAATACCATATGAGTGAAATTAAGGAACACATAAGACAAACTTCCCAATAAGTCTGCATTTGGACATTGTCTAGTGACAATATATGCCAGATACTAAAACCACCGAAACTCACACTAGAAAAGAAATGCAAAAATTGACCAAAATGAAGAAGTATGGATAAAGAACCTGTTTGGAGTAACCTCAAAGCCAAAAATTCGAGCAGAATCACTCTCAAGATCCTTGTGATACATGACTCTAAAACTCAAGTAGTTATTTATAAAATACTTATCCTCTTTGCTATGCAAGAGCATATGCATACAAATCAGTCATGCAAGAACACAAGCACAACACAACAGCTGATCTACCACAGGTTAAAAACTCACCCGTGCATAATTTCCTTTGAACCCCACACAAACCGGTTGGACCAGAGGGAATTCAGACCAAATTAATATGTCGTCCTTTTTTCTACAAATATTTCTGTATCTACAACAACAGTATTTTGACTTACGAAACTTTGATTATTTTCTCTTACCCAAATTTCGAGTCATAATTTAGTTAAAGAAAGAAAAAATAAAATAAAAAGCTGTAGAACGAACAAGCGGTGGGAAAAAAAATTAGGGTTTTCGATTTTTGAATCAAGATCAACGAATATAATCTCTACAAACAGAGAGAGAGAGAGAGAGAGAGAGAGAGAGAGAGAGAGAGAGAGAGAGAGAGAGAGAGACCCTGGATTGGCGTCGAGAGAGCGTCGGGTTGAGTCACCGGTGGTGGAGGGCAGTCGAGGGAAAGTGGTTCGCCGACCGTCGTCTCCTCTCTCACTCGCCTTTTCTCTGGAGAGTACAGTAGATTCAAGTCCAGTTGAGTCGCCGATCGCCCCCTTCGGCTTCATCTCCTTTGTCTCTTCCTCTCTTCTCTCCCTCCCTTGTTTCGTTTTTCAAATTTGGAAAGAAAAAGCGAGTTGCGTATTTTGAAATATTCAATTTTTTTTTAATGGGTTAAGTGGGTGAGCCCCATGCGGAACCCATGTGATACGTCAGCATAGTGTGGTAGGGTGTGAGCAATGGGGTGTGTATGTAGCATTATTGAGCCGGAAGCCCCCACACCCCATGTGGGACTCACAGTGGGCCCCACCACATGTGAGAGGGTGTGTGGTTGTGTGTGGTTGAAAGTATGTGTATGTATCATTATTGTTTGCAAAAATGCTTGCCAGCACACCATAACGTGGAAAGACCGATTTACCCTTCCAAATTACACTTGAGGCTGCCAATTGGAGGGGTGCATTGGAAAAATCGGACAAAATGTGGGCGCGCGCACCAAATTGCTCTGGTCTCTTAATCTACAGGTTTTTAGATCCGCAAATAGCAAGTTTTTTTGACATCAGCGGAGATATGAAAGTTTAATTTAAATTTGGATTCTTCGATTGTGCGCCGTCGTCCAAGTGAAAAGATCCCATAAAGTAAAGGTTAATGATGTCGTTTTCTCCAATCTACTAACCGCACATTAATATAAATATTTTCCTTTCCCCCCAGGAATCCAGGGCTCCTCTCTCTAGAAGTAGTAACCTCCGCCCAGATCACCAATAAACTACTCTCTGGCTTTCTGCTCATGCCCTCAAAAATGGACATGAGATTATGGGACCACTATGTGGAAGAGGCACTTGCGAAGTTGGAATCCCTCAAACTCCTCCGATCTCTCAGACCCATTCACCTCGCAAGCGATGAAAGACAAAGACCCGAATTTGAGTCAAAGAATGGTCTAAATTCAGATGAATTCGAGGTGTTCGACGATTTGCAGCAATGGGATAGGGCGTCGGTGGAAGTAGAGATAGCTGAGAGCACGTTTCAGAGATGGGTCCGAGACGTCCCCAGTTCTGGTACGCTTCTTTGTACTCCAATTCCTCCTATTGAGGACTCGTATTTTGTTTTTCTTGGGTTTAGTTTTGTTTGCTATTTAATCTTTTTTTTTTTTTGGTTTGTGAGGGGGGAGAGGAGAGGGAGGGATGTTGTTGAATGTGGCACTTTTTATGCCTTTTTATTATTTTGTTTTGTAAGTTACGCCATATATGCAATTGCTCAGGGGCTGCCCAATATAAGAGCCCTTTGGATTGTGAGAAAGGGTGAGATAAGAAATGGGCACCCTTCCGTGAGATTTGGTGAGAATTGGGAAGAAGCCAATAAAAAAATTCCATTTTTGTACTTTTCTCCGCATCAAAATTAGTGATTTGGCAAGAAAGCAAACTCTTTTCTTTTGTTATCAAATCCCTCAATTTGAAGGGCCTGTAAGAGTGAGGCCTCTAACAGTTTAAATATCAATGTGAAAAATTCTGATCTAGTATAGTTTAATTTTTACTGAAAATTATAGTATTTGCATTTTGGGATGTCAAATTACTACTGAAGAATACCTAGTCTCCAGCGTCTAGAACTCTAGTAATTTACGTAAAAATGTGAAGTACAATGCCCTTTACAGAGCTTAATGGACTGAACGAATTGTTGTGGCTAACCCCAATTGATTGGGACTTAAGGCTTGGTTTGGTTTGGTAATTAATGTTATAGAGGATCAATCGTAACAAAAAGGGTACTTGAATACGTAAGGTCATTTTAGGAAGCTTTTGGTTTACCTAAATGAGGTTTTTTAACAAAATTTGCAGTACACATACTATACATGTGAAAAAACTGAGGTCTTTTAAAATATGAAGTCCTAGGCACTAGTCTTAATGGCCTAGTGTTTGGGGCGCCCCAGCAATAGCTTTCGTATAATTACAATTTTTTTAAGATGTATGCTGTGGTGTACTTATATTTCCAACCATACATCTGTATCAAACTATACATATATGTCTGACATAAGAATGCTTTTGTGAACATCCTGTACTCTAGTTTTTTCCCATTTTGAATTGTTTTATTGGGTAGGAGATGATGCTGACTATTGCAACCAAGAAATTGAGAATGAAGCAGGGCCTTCCTATAATCAGAAGTTCAGAAAACTACTTTTATTTTCTGGAAATGATTATTTGGGCTTGAGTACACATCCCACGATTTCGAAGGCTGCTGCAAAGGTGTAGTTAACCGTTGATCATTATTTTCTCTCTTGTTTTATTTATCTGACTATCTTATCGTCTTCATAAAAAAGCAATCGGTCGTCTCTGCAGGTGAAATAGAATTCCATCAGAGGAGTTGAAATGTCTGATATCTCTTGACATTTCAAACCGTTAAGCTTCCTGAGTTGTGTTGAATCCTTCTATTGTAGGCAGCCTTAGCACATGGAATGGGACCAAAGGGATCTGCGTTGATCTGTGGGTATACCAACTACCATAGACTCCTTGAGTCATGCTTGGCAGACTTGAAAAATAAAGAGGTATTGGGTTCATCTGTTATGCACTCTTTGTTCCTTATTGGATTCATACTTCATATGTTATGTTTTCGGTGTTCCTTGGAGTTAAGACAAGTATATTCTATTAAGCAGCGTCTAGATTCGCTTAAGCTATATTTCTCCACGTGTGTAAAAAACGTTAATTGTTTGGAATGGTTGAACATTTTAAATTTCAATAATGAAACTCTTGTGTCTATACATGCGCAAGATGGAAAACTGAAAAGGCTGTTGGATTAGTAACTGCATATAATGTGTATACCTTGGCTCAGGTTCTTCTAAGTTCAGTTATCGTGTTATATTGTGGTGAAGGCCATGGATAGGACCCTGTGGTACTCTCTTGAACGTTCTTGTTGCTTAAGGCTGGTACACTCGACACACAAGCTGCCTTGTTGGTGATCTGTGTGGCCCACTATCCTATTGGGGTTTTGACTTATGGAGAAAATCGGTGTTGATCATTATGGGCCACTACCATATGCCCTCATTAAGTATGTCATTCCAATGTATGCCAAGTGCAGAAGCCAGCAAAAGAGTTTAAGATGAAAAGGTTTGCGCTTCAGGCATATGCTAGGAATAGAGTTGAAGTTCAAATTGAAGTGCCATCATAACTGCCTTGCACCATCAACCGATAGATTTTAATGTACAAAGACTGATATAGAAACCTGGCAATAATAGTTTTATTCCTTGGAGTTCACTTCAGTCAGTTTGTTTCCGCTTGATTTCATGTTCTAAAGAGCTGACCCATTGTTTATTACATCAATGCTATAGGATTGTCTTCTTTGTCCTACCGGCTTTGCAGCCAATATGGCCTTGATGACAACGTTAGGAAGTGTTGGTTCCCTTTTATCTGCAGGGGGAAAACCTTTGAAGGATGAAAGGGTTGCCATATTTTCTGATGCACTGAACCATGCTTCAATAATAGATGGTATCCGGCTCGCTGAACGACAAGGAAATGCAGAGGCATTTGTATATAGACACTGTGACATGTCTCACCTGGATGCTTTACTGTAGGGTTATTTTTTTTTTACTGCTCCATTCTTTCTCCTTCCTCTAAATTGGTTGTTCTCTCCTGTCTGCATCTCATGGGTATAGAACTTGTGTTTTGACAGATTAAGTTGCACAGTGAAGAAGAAAGTTGTTGTCACCGATAGGTTGGTTGCATTTTCTTACACAATTGCAATTTATGTTGAAATATCAGTATCCTATGTTTTCAAGGCTGAACATATTAAAATATAAATTTCTGATTGTTTTACATGTTTACGCTGTTGCTTTTATGCAGAAATGTGATGAGTGTACTAAATTGACAATATGTTGCGCTTGAGCTGAATTTCTGGCTGTATATCTTGCTAGATTTGTCAAAATAAAATATCAATTTTTCTGAAAAGAAAAGAATATATCATTGAATTTATTCTTTTGCTGAGGAGCAGCTTTTCAAAAACTACGTGGTGAGGCGACTTTTCTAACCAACATGGCACACTTGAGGCAAGAATTAGGTCCTGCTTGTTAGAAGTTAAGATATCAAACATTGGAAAAATGAGTAAATAATCAGATGCTAATTGTCTCCCGGGAATCACAAGCTTGCGTAGTATGTATGAGTGTCAGTTTTACCCATTTGGCAAGTCTAATATTCAGGCACTGCTTCAGTTGTAGTATGGTATTCGAAAGAGAGGAAGGGACACTCTTTTATGGATATTCTATTCAATCCCTGACTGATATGTTGCACAGTATGCATTTGCTGTCACTCTGTCATCTGTAATTAGGATGTCATACATGCTCTATTGTCCATCCCCTGTCCTTTTTCCATTTTTCAAAATTTCTCGTCTGAGTAATTGCTTCAGTCTATGAATGTCTACGTTTTGATGAAGGGAGAAGAACTTATATCTTTTGTTTTACCAGCTTGTTTAGTATGGATGGGGATTTTGCGCCAATGAATGAGCTTGCAAAGCTTCGGAAGAATCATGGATTTTTATTGGTTATTGATGATGTAAGTTGATCGAATCTTTGGTTACCATAAAATGATGGTTTGCTGCGAGTGTCATGGGATGAGACTGTATGAAGCTTCTTGGCAATCTCTTCCATGGTCCAGTGCCTGGAAATATAATACTTGCGTAGTTTATCTACCTTTTTATATTGCAAAAACCATAAAAATACAAATTTGGGAAAAAAGGTTTTCTCTGTTTTTTAGATTTATTGCACACGGAGATCTTCTCCTTCTAGTATTCCTTGCTTATTTAGTTGCCCTGTTCACCACATGCAAACAGCTAGTTTATCCTTTTCTCCCACATTGGTATGAATTATCATGTTCTAGTCCAACGGCTATGGGGCTCGCTACGGTGGTGGCCCTTCCCAAAATCTAACAAACCTCGTAGAGAATTTTACTAATTAGATTCCTTTTTTTTTCTGAACAGCTACTAATTAAGACTCCTGGCACTTTCTGCTTTTGTTTCCTTAGTAGTTTGCTCTCTATCATAAAAAGCTACTCTCACTCTGGACTCTGGGATTCTTTCTCAGGCTCATGGAACATTTGTTTGTGGCAACAACGGTGGGGGTGTTGCTGAGGAGTTTAATTGTGAAGGTGATGTTGACATCTGCGTAGGTACCTTGAGTAAGGCTGCAGGTTGCCATGGTGGATTCATAGCATGCAGGTGACCGTGTTGTTACCATATCAAAATTACTTGTTAAAATAGAACAATTACAACTACTCCGTGGAATAGTGGCAAACATTCCGAGTATCGTTCTCTGGGATAAAAGGCTAAATTGCAAAGGTTACACTTGCTTTTTAATTTAATTCAAGGAAAAGAGGTTTTGATTTGGGTTTCCTAAATTTATGAAAACTAAATTAAAATAAAGCAATAGTATTAAAGTGAACAAAGTTTATGGGAGAAAAGGTTTAGGGTTTCAAATCCACTCAACACGCTGTAACAATTCCTATACGATGATAGAGGTTTATTATTCAAATTAATCCAGATATCGTTAGAGTTCGCGGGCCCTCACGGTATTGCTAAAAGAATTTTATGAATCACCAAATGGCATGGGGTATCGCCGCCTAGCACAAACCGTCTTACTAGTACAACCCGTCTCAACGGCACAAATTGTCTAATTGCATGGTGCGTCTTACGGAGCATAACCCATCTTACCCAGTTATCACAAACAATTAAGAACTGTTGTATGAACGTGCATAATACCAAAAAAATCATGCACAAGATTTGATGGGAAGAATTAATGCTATGAATAAATCCTCCAGTCATACAGCGATGGTTCGAATAATAAAACACTAAATCAAAACATAAATAATGTTACTAGGAGTTTGAGCTTCATACAAGAATTAGCCGGCCATTATAGCTTTGCTTCTGTTTCCCTTCGTTCTCCGTTATGCCGCCTCTGTTCCTGAAGCCTTAATCCCTTCTCCTTTCATAGCAGTGCAACCGACCTCCACGTTTCCTTCTTTCCCAAGTCTGTGCATGTCAAACCCCAACCGGCCTTGCTGCCTTCAATTACCTTGGGCCCCACCAAAGCTCATGCAAGCTCAACTAAGTACATAAATGCATGCATGACTAAATTAATTCCCCCAGGAATTCACTTGATACTAATTACTGATGTAAGAGCAATTGTGGGCACAACAGGAAATAATTTGATGCTTCTCTGGCTTTCGTTGCACCCATCGAATCCAACGGCTAAAATAATCTTATTAATATGATCATCGTCAAAACGCCTGCAATGTAAAAACATAGCATTTTACTCTGAGTAATAATATAAATGGGGTTAGCAATAATAGATTAAGGAGTGCTTATGTGACTTTTCATGCGCTTATCATCTGGTAATCCTACGGATGTGCCTCTCTTATCCCCTATGAATCTTGTTTTGATGTAAAAAGCCTGCTATGTAATGTTGTTTTTAAGTTGTTATAATGAGGGCGGCATAGACTCCAGTTACTATCTTCATTTCACCTTGGCTTTTTTTCATCTTTTTATTGGTTTAAAGTTGAACTCAGACAACATTCATAACTCCTCGCTTAGAAAAATTTATATGTTTACCACCTCATAGTTTCGAAACTCTGCAGCTTTCCGATATGGAGCTTAAGTTCTAAACGCACTCCAGGGTGAACAGTTTTATGGCCTTCTCTTATTAAGGCAATAGTGAACTTTAACATCCAAGAAGAAACAAATGCATCTTTTCATTGCTACTTCATTTTCATGAACATGCTTGATGCAAAAATAGGTGCATTGTTTCCTTTTATCTGCAGTTCAGTATGCAATGTCTTCAGTCATCCTTTAGCAAAAATGGAAAAGAAAAGAATTTTTTTTACATTGACTTGTTTTTGAGAAATGTTTGAATGTCTTTTTCTGATGTATCAGCAAGAGGTGGAAGCAACTCATACAATCCAGGGGTCGCTCATTTATATTTTCGACTGCTACACCAGTGCCTATTGCTGCTGCTGCACATGGTAAATAGAGAACTCAACTCTGGGTTCCATTTATAGGTTAATTAGTTAATAGTATTTTTTATGGGGCAGGGGGCATAATTGCCCAGTCTAATGCATGGGTTTAGGAAGTTCCACCTTTCTTGTATTTTGTTTACTGTGCAGAGTAGGGGTGTACACCGGCCCGGCAGCCCGCCCAACCCAGCCCGATTTTTTTAGGGTTTGGGATACAAATTTAGGCCTATAGGGTTGGGCCGGGTTGATATTTTAAGCCCGCTTAGTTAATGGGATGAGTTTGGGAAAATTCTCAAAACCCGGCCCGGCCCGAATACAATGTTATTTTTTTGTAATAGAATATATACACATATACCCGTACTCCCGTAAAAAACAAGGGAGAGACCGGAGGAATTTTTTGGCATGTCAAGCTTGATGAATGTTGGAGAATTTCATTTTTTGAACACTTTTATTGCCTTTCGAGAGACAATTTAACTATCAAAACCATAATGTTTTATGTGTTTGTTTTTAATAGTATTGCGAGAACATAAAACTTTAAGTATTCTTGGTGAATTCTAATTTGTGATGGTTGTAGTTGATTTATTTATGTTTGTGATATCACGCTCTAGAAAAATAAATGGGCTTGTTGGGCGGGTATGGGAAAATAAAACTTTAATTGGACTGGGTTTGAGAATATAAAATGAAGCCCGATTCTTAATGGGCCGGACTTGGGCATGCGCAAGTCTGTTAATATCTAGTATAAGCCCGACCCGGCCCGGCTCGAGGAATGTGCACCCCTAGTGCAGAGGCATAGGGAATGACACATGCAGACATGACAAAGTAGATACAGAATGTTTCCACAAAAAAAAAAAAAAAACATAAAACAAAAAGTAGATAAAGAAACACTATTTGATGTAAGATGAAGGATTATGTGCATTGCTCTTTGTTTCATTTTAACAAGACTACTTACCAGATGACTTTCACATTGCGCTGCACTTGAAATGCTTATGGTCTTTGCACTTTCTATGGTGTACTTCTGTTTTATTGGCTTTGCATTTTCTTGGCTCAGTTTCTGGTTTAACCAATCAAGTATAACTCAACAGCTGCTGTTATTGTGGCAAAAAAGGAGACATGGCGAAGAAGGGCTATTTGGAACCGTGTGCGGGACTTCCAAGTTCTCACTGGACTCCCAGTTACAAGTCATATCATTTCTCTTGTTGTGGGGAGCGAAGATAGGGCTCTGAAAGCTAGCTGGTCTCTCTCTCTCCTCCTCTACATATGGACATTTTTATAGTTTGCAACCATAGTCTATTCCTAATTGTCTCAATCATTGTGGTCTAGGCATCTGCTGCAATCTGGGTTCCATGTAACTGCAATAAGACCCCCAACTGTTCCTCCTAATTCATGCAGGTTTGTTGGATTAGGATACATACTCTTTGGTTTTGGCATCTTGTTAATCCTCCAAATTTAGTAGTGTCTTTTTCTTCATACTTACGCGTGATATGGACTGTTATTTCATGCTCACTCTCGTGGAGTCACAGGAATGTATATCCCATTGGGTCATATACCTCTGCTTTTGTACTAAATTTTGTGTTGGAGTTGAAGAATTACTGGCAATGAACGTTCCAAATTATTCATGCTTTTGTTTTTCTTGACGTTTTCATGATGGAGGAATACTTTCATGCATTTACACTTTGATGCTGCATGCATCGGTCTTTATGCCGTTCAGGTTAAGGGTGACTCTGAGCGCAGCGCACACGCTGGATGATTTGAAGAAGCTCACAGCAGCACTATCCGAATGCATCAACTTCAGAGATATGCGCATCCAAAGCACAAATGGATGCGCAAGGCTATAGCTATTAATCCTCGAGGATTCTATGTTTTAATGGCTCATTGCAGGAAGATTTGAACTGCATAGTCATTTTGTTTGAGCAAGAATTGCAGTCTTTTAACGGAAGCTACACAACACAAACAAGTGACTTGGTTGAAGTGATTGGAGATTATCAACATCGTATATTCAGTTGCCGTTCAGTTAGCTGATTTAGAAGGTAACCAGTCTTTGATTTGTTGATGGAAAGCAATAAATTCTCTCTTAAGTAGACGGGGCTTCTAATTCTAAACCAATTGATGAGGATATTGTTTGAACCTCTGCATTTATTGCATCGGAATTCCATCTGCAATGATGTGTCTTTATTTTAATAAATGAAGCAACAATTAGCTTTATCAACTGAGAAATGTTAGGTAATTGGAATTAAACCTGTCCCATACAGCCCTTCGAATGTGCTTAATACCAATTTTAGAAAATATTTTTTGAATGCTCAGTTACCACAATAAGAAAGAATGCTGAATGGTTATTTATTGTGCAAGTTATATTCATTTATATACAAGTTTCTGCAGGGTTTATTTCCTACTATAAAATTGCTCTTTCCGATTTCCAAAGAAATCAAACACAAGAAAAGTACCACCGTTTGAAGAATACTAAAAACACCGAATAGCATTAGCTGAAATTATATTTATAAATCATTTCCCTTTCATTAACTATTTTGGTTGGGTTGCCTTTATTACCCAAAAATGAGGCAAAAAAATAGGAGTAATTCCTAATTTCTCAGCTCTTTCTTACATGCTAACTGAACCTTTATATCTATTATCTACCCATAACAGTATCTCTCGTGAACATCATAAAGCTAAACTAAAAACATGTCATAGTGTCATCCAAGAACATCCGTTCAAACAAAAAAGACCAAGTCCTCACATGGCTTTTGCCTAAACCCAAGTTTAATTATCCACCGGTGGAGTAGCCAAAGCCAGCCATGTCCCCTCTCTTCGGCAAGCTTGAGCTGGCTGATGGGGAGGAGGAGAATCGGGTCCCAAAAAATCCGTCCCCATGGTTCGAGGGGAAGTCGTTGAGGTTTATGAGAGTAGTGGCGGTCTTTTTGTTGGTACTGATGGTGATAGTGGAGGCAGTAGTGGTGGCATTACTAGTGTCCCCAGCCGAAGAGATAGTGACCTTAAAACGTCGTCTCTTGGCTAATGGCTTAACGGGGTAGGCTCGGTGGTGGTAAGGAAGTTGGCGAGGAGCGGAGGCGGTGGAGGAAGAAACTGAGGGTGGGGTTGGGACCATTAAAATATCTTCAACATGTACCTTGACCTGAGATGAGGCCATGTTTGGCCAAAGGAAGGTACCCTGGGGCTTGCAGATTCTGAACCCACTCTTCAGCCTTTGTATCTTTGCTGCTTTTTCCTCTCCTGGGACTGTACTTTCTGCTTCTCTCTCTTTCGTGTTTACCTTCCCCTGGTCACCCCTGCCCTCCTCATGTTCCTGTGGTACTAACAGTGGTTTGCCTACTTTCTTCTTCTCCTTTTCATCACAACTTTTAGTGGATATCATCAATGCTGAGTCTGACTGTATGTCTTCTTTCATCTTTGACTTCAGCTTGCCTCTCTCTTCCTGTAACCATTAGCATGCACAAGATGCCATATGCATATCAGCATCTTCACTGTCATGATCCATGCATGCATGATGATTTGACATTTCATGTATGGTAAGTGTTATTTGAAAGTTCCCCCTCATATCAACATGCAGGAGATATGTGTTACTATGTGCTGCCCCCATAAATGTAAGTGCAAACTTGCTAATGCACTTTACTTCAAAAGTAGTTATCATTACTTTGGCCCGTTTGCCGTTCGTTAGCTGATTTAGAAGGTAACCAGTCTGATTTGTTGATGGAAAGCAATAAATTCTCTCTCAAGTAGAAGGGGCTTCTAATTCTAAACCATTTGATGAGGATATTGTTTGAACCTATGCATTTATTGCATCGGAATTCCATCTGTAATGATGTGTCTTTATTTTACTCCTAATAAATGGAGCAACAATTAGCTTATCAACTGAGGAATAATTGGAATCAAACCTATCCCATAATGTGCTCAGTTAACACAATAACCAAGAATGCTCAATGATTATTTATTGTGTAAGTTATTTTCATTTACACAAGTTTCTGCGGGGTTTGTTTCCTAGTGTCGGACTGCTTTTCCACTATCTTTGCTAAAACCAAGTGGTGTTAGGAAGAGTTTCAATTAAGTCTTTTATGACATTCGACATCGCACCAGCAAGTCTGTTTTTAGAGCGGGTCATAGGGAGTGACATTGTGTAACCAAATCCATGCGGGCACTCCGGGCCCAACTCCTAGTATAAAATTGCTCTTTCCGATTTCCAAAGAAATCAAACACAAGAAAAGTAACACCGTATGAACACAAAAAACAAAAAAAAAAAACGCAGAATATCGTTAGCTGAAATTATGTTTATAAATCATTTCCATTTCATTAACTATTTTGGGTTGCCTTTATTACCCAAAAATGAGGCAACACAAAAATAGGAATAATTCCTAATTTCCCAGCTCTTTCTTGCATGCCAACTGAACCTCTATATCTACCCATAACAGTATCTCTCGTGAACATCATACTGCTAAACTAAAAACATGTCATAGTGTCATCCAAGAACATCCGTTCAAACAAAAAAGACAAGTCCTCACATGGATTTTGCCTAAACCCAAGTTTAATTATCCACGGGTAGAGTCATTAGGAGCAGAGGTGGGAGTAGCCAACGCCAGCCATGTCCCTCTCATCGGCAAGCTTGAGCTGGCTGATGGGGAGGAGGACAATCGGGTCCTTATAAATCTATCCCCATGGTTCGAGGGGCAGTTGTTGAGGTTGATGAGAGTAGTGGCAGTCTTTTTGTTGGTACTGATGGTGGTAGTGGGGGCAGTGGTAGAGGCATAACTGGTGTCCCCAGCTGAAGTGACAGTGACCTTAAAACCTGGTCTGTTGGCTAATGGCTTAACAGGGTAGGTTCGGTGGTGGTGGTGGTGGTAAGGAAGTTGGCGAGGAGCAGGGGCCGTGGAGGAAGAAACTGAGGGTGGGGTTGGGACCAGTAAAAGATCTTCAACATGTACCTTGGCTTGAGATGAGGCCATATTTGGCCAAAGGACCCTGGGGTTGCAGGTTCTGAACCCACTCTTCAGCCTCTGCATCTTTACTGTTTTCTCCTCTCCTGGAACTGTACTTTCTGCTTCTTTCTCTTTTGTGTTTGCCTTCCCTTGATCACTCCTGCCCTCCTCCTGTTCCTGTGGTACTAATAGTGGTTTGCCTTCTTTCTTTTTCTCCTTTTCATCACAACTTTCAGTGGATGTCATCAATGCTGAGTCTGACTGTATGTCTTAGGGCTGTCCAGCGGATCATCCGATCCGCCAATTCGACCAATCCGAACCGATCCGAACCATCCGTTGATCCATCCGAGGTATGTACGGATGGGTTGCGGATCCTAAAAACCCAAATCCGTTTTGACCGGATCGGATCGGATCGGATCGGATCGATCCGCTCAATCCGCGCAATAATCCTTCTTTAATCTGTCAAATCCGCCCGATCCGATCCGATCCGTAACGATCCGATCCATCCGTATGGCACCTACGGATGGGTTTCGGATCTTAAAAATCATAATCCGCTCTGAGCGGATCGGATCCGATCCGATCCGTGGACACCCCTAGTATGCATAGTTGTCAGAATCGCACGATTCACGATTCGATTCGCAATTCAATTCACGATTCAAGTAAAAACGATACGAATCTATAGGTGAATCAAGGTTTATCTAGAATCAGTAGTGAATCATACGATTCAAGGTTTGATTCGCGATTCGATTCACGATTCATGCAAAAATGATAGGAATCTAAAAGTGAATCAACGGTTCTCGCAATTATTACATTCGACTAATGTGAAATCACTTTAGTTGTTTTACCTTAAGTTTGCCATATAAACTAGTTTTGTACCTATTAGGCTACAAACTTTTATTGTTATTTGTTGTAAGGCTAAACTTTCATTTTTATAATGAATATTTATATCTATATGCATATATCCATTTTATTATAGTATTTAGTTCCATGTACAAATATCTACTCTTTCCTACTAGACCATGTAATCGTCAGTTTATGTTAGAAAAAAACTTCAATATTGATTTAAGCTTAAATTTGTCAATTTTACAATGTATCTTTATTGTACAATTGCATAGACACATTTTTCAAGTATTTTTGAAACTTAGACCGAATCATTACGATTCACGATTCGATTCGATTCAAGATTCGGAAAACGGTCAATCCGATTCTCGATCCGATTCGCGATTTGACAACTATGCTAGTATGTCTTCTTTCACCTTTGACTTCACCTTTCCTATCTCTTCCTGCAACCATTACCATGCACAACATGTGCCATATGCATATCAGCATTTTCACTGTCATGATCCATGTATGCATGATGTTTTGACATTTCATGTCTTATTGGTAAGTGTAATTTGAAAGTGTCCCCTCATATCAACAATTCAACATGCAGGAGATTTGTGTTTGTGTTGCCCCCATAAATGAAAGTGCAAACTTGCTAATGCACTTTACTTTAAAAGTAGTTGTCATTACTCACCATTTTTTGTCAAGTGGGGAAGACGGGGAATAAGAGCTTAAGAGTGATAAGCTAATCCGGGCCCATGCTTATTCAGTGTTTGGTTCCCATTTGGTACCCAGCTTGTTCAGATCCATACAGGGGTCTTAGCTTATCCCACCCCACCCCTAGGATAAACAAAGTGTATTCTAGAGCAACAATTATCACCAAAATGCCGATCGAAAACGGTTTACAGATCCTTCCTGTGTTTGCTTAATGCATCAGGCACCATTATGGTAACTCATTCAAGAAAGCCCAAAACATGAAATGAGTCGTTCAGAACTACCACTGTCAATTGGAAACATGATTTAAGGGGAATTGGAATGAACAAAGGTAGAGATGTTGCCAATTGCTTAGATACCTCAATTCTGGTCACGTATCTTGAGACAGCCATCACTTGTTCGATATGCTTCTCCTATTAAAGCAAACCACAACACAATGTCAATGGAAGATTCACTAAGATCAACTGAAATGAATAGAAAAGAAACAAAATAAATTCCTTATTCATTTGCTACGTACCAATGTGATCAATAGATTCGTAACCACAGTTTCTCGACTTTCCTGCTGCTGCTTTTTTGATAACTCCTCCTCATCTCCCTGTTCAACAAACAACAAAGTCAAAGACAACTGACAGAGAATAAGTTACTTCCGCCGGCGGTGGAAACAAATGTTTCCTTCAAATCAATCACAGCAGTCCGCGTGATTGTGTACTATTACACCGGACCGCTGTGATTGATTTGGAGGAAATATTTGTTTCCGCCGGCGGTGGAAAGAATATTTTCTCCAACTGACATAACATTCATTATCTTTTTATATCTAGGGTACATGAAATTTGTGGCACTTACCTTCTTTGTTTGGCAATTTCTTCCTCCATGTGTTTCCATATCCCTGCTTGCTCAACCATGGAAAAACAATTCAAAAAAATTAAAACAGACACCAATACAAATTTCGGAAACAGGAGTTAGGAGTTCTGGTTTCATAATTGACCTTTCCAATTTAATGGTCTCCTCCTTCAATATCTTCATCTCCTTGGCACATACAGGATCCTGAGTAGGACAATCGCCAATCTTCCAACCTGGTGGTGGGATCCAGTAAGGATCTTGAACTTCAGCCTCCCTTCCTATATCAACAAGATCAGCAGTTCAGCACTCTCCAACCAATACTCCATTGCCCCTTCTGCATTGTGCCGCAGCCGTAATCGCTCAGCCCCACCAGGCGCCACCTTCCCCGCCAAGTGCTTCAGAAGGTGGTCCAGCAGACCTGTGTCCCCGATTCGCTTGCGAGCCTCCGATCTTAGTTCTGCCGCAGAATCAGGTTCTTATAAACAGCACCTTTGCCTTCATCTCCTCCAAAAGATTTTTCTCAGCCACCTTGTACCTTCTCACACATAACAATTCAACAATTAGGACGCATAAATAAATTTGCAAAGAGCTGAAATTGACGATGAAATCATATTTTTCAGTTTATACCTCCTAGCAGACCACCTGCCTATTTTCTTACAGTTCTTCTTAGACATAATGATCTCGGTTTGCTTGTTTTGCTTTCTTCCCCCTTTCGAACGAGCCTTGAGCTATGCTTCTTTCCATTGTCATTCGTCTTTGTATCATTGGTTTCTTCAGTCACAGCTTCTTCTTCATCATTTTCTTCTACAGCTTCTTCCTCTTCTTGTTCTTCTTCTTCATTGGTTTCTATATGCCTGTTTATGAACTTGACCTGGCATCGTACACCCCATCATGCCATTCCGTTGAATTTTAGCTCCGATAAACATGATCCGGCCTTATTCAAAATTACAATATGTCCCGATTCACCATCGGAGATCCAGAAATCCTTTGAGTGCTTGTTCTCGGAAAATTCTCGAGGTGGGACTCGTCGAAAAAGCACTTCCTCGGCGAGCTTTGTTCCCATAACGAAACTCTCGTCCAGTTCAGGACACATCTATTTGATTCTCTTGCTGAAGTACCTTTGAAGCGATTGAGTGCTCGGAAATCTCACTGAGACATTCAATTCGGTCTCTTCACTGACCTGAAAAAACGGAAAGGAAAACAACCCAATTGAGGAATCAAAAAGTTGCGAAACAACATACAACATAAAATTGCTAGGATAAATAATTGTATACAGAAAACCGTATGTATTGAATTGAAATGCAGAGCCCGTGAATTGAGATTTGCACTCTCTTTTCTCTCACCAAGAAGGAAGCACACTGGAAGGCGTGTTTGCAGTCTTGAGAGTGTGCGTACAATCAAGATCTGAGTAACAGAAGAAATGAGTCTATTCTGCTGTTTGATGATACGATGCGTGCGCGGGAATGACAGTTAGAGACAGAGAGAGAGAGAGAGGGGTCCCCGCAAATTTAATGAGAGAGTCTTTTCTTTACTTCGCATCTCTAATTTGCATGTAATGTTATCTGGTGGGAGTGGCCCGTCGGGTTTGTAGTGCATGATTTGGACCATTAATAATATTTTGGACGGTTTAGATCGTGCACTACAACCCAGCAGGACGCTCAAATTGGGAAATACTTGCATAGAAATGATTTTCACGCTCATTTTTTTTTCAAACAAATGCATCTTTATTTCTTTTCTTTTTTTGTCTTTTAATGATACTTTATATATATATAATTTTGTAAACGAAAAAAAAGAGATGCATTTATCAAAAAAGAGTGTGGAAATCACTTTTCTGCATATAATCAAATTCAACATACATATATGCATAAACACTATCCACGCCAATGCGGCAACGACATTTCAGTATTTCACAAAATAAATACTAGCAACAAAATGTGCATACAAAAATTCTGATAAAAAATGATGTGGTAGTGACAAATTGAAAAACATTAACATTTTGGCTTGAAATATACTGACCTGACCATACTGTTATTGTTTGACAGAACCGATTACGGTCACACCCCCTTCACACCCTATTGTGTGGGACCCATCTCAGAGTCTCACACTAATGATCGGAGCTGCTCAATTTTTTTAGAATATTTTTTAAGGGACTTTGTGAAAAATCAGCTCAGTCAAATACTAAGGCTTGATTGATTCGTTCAAGTTTCATTTCCTGGATCGAACAGATCAAAACTTTAACGAACTTATCAAGCTTTATTCTAAACAAATTGAGCGGCCCCGATCATTCATGTGAGACCCCGAAATAGGTCCCACACAAAGAGGTGTGAGAGTAGACTTAAAGGCTTCTTGAAGCAGAAGTTTAGGCCTACGCTAGGAAAAGGGGGTAAACATTCATTCATCAATTATGAGCCGAGCGCAGATGAGACTGGCCCATCGCTATATTCAAGTTTCAATTTTTTTTTATATGATTATATAAGCTCATCTACCCAATATTAACACATGCCTATCTCCCTCCATCTCTTTTTTTGTTTTTGTTTTTGATAGGCTCTCTCCCCCATCTTGATGTACCATTTATCAAGATTTTACTAATAAATTTGGTGCCGATAAAAAATACGAAAGTTTTTTTTTTTTTTTTTTGGGTTTAGAACCATCCTCCTAGGATTGGATGCGTCTACTATAGAAATTGTAACATAGCTTCAATATTTTGCTTTTTGAAATATATAGATGTAGATGGACAAGATTGTATACATTTAAAGTTCGATATGATTTTTTGTTTTTATTTTGTAGCTGTGTAAGCCAGGGAAACAGGCATAACGGTTCTAAGAGACAATGGATTCCTCTCAAGTCATGACATGATTGATGTTCCCGATGAATTTTAAAAAGTGAACAATTTCGATCATTGAATTGAGTCGGAAAAAAAGACCCCCCAAAAGACCAAACAGGACTATCCCCATTCTCTTGGGAACTAAGAGGATCCCTCCAATGTAATGCAGCTGCTTTACAAATCAATGCCATCGAACTATCTAAGTAGTGCAAATAAAATATCAAAACAGTCAACAAATCCACAAGAGAAAAATTAAAACCACAACATGAACCATCATTTTATTTTTGCACAATAGTTCTCATATGAACACATTATCTGGAGCAGATATCTGCCCCTTCACGAATTACATTTTCCACATCAGTCATAAAGCAAGTACAGAAAACTTGAAAAACGGATGTCCACAATACAATCTAGCAACTCCAGCCCAATGCGTCCATTCAAAAAGAAAAGCACCGAAATTGGACGTAGAAGACTCACTGCTCAAATATTCCGTCGGGTATCAGCACAACGGAACCGGACGTTTTCCGACTCTCAAGGTCTTCATGCGCCTGTGCAGCCTGAGACAAAGGATACTTGTGGTTTACACGGACTCGCAAGATACCGGAGCCAATATTAGAAAAGACCTCTCCAGCAGCTTCTAGAAACTCATCCCTGGTGCTAGTGTATTCTAACGCGGAAGCCCTTGTCAAGAACAGCGATTTCGCAGCAAGTGCTGTCAGAGGGAGGGGATCTGGCATACCGGATGACTGCCCGAAACTCACCATGTATCCACGAGGTTTGAGGCACTCTAAGGATCCCTGGACAAGATAAATTCGCCATTAAAGACTACTAACAAGGCGACTTAGGTGTGCTAGGGATTTGTTTTAAAAGGCAGGTTTTTTGGCCACTTAATACCAGGAAGCTCACCTGTTAGCATTCTCTATTTTAGCTTGAAAACAAGAAAAACAGCCAAAATAGCCCAACTTATCTGAAGGTCAGCTTTTTTCAACTTCATCAAAAGCTTGGAAAGGAAAAAAGTTTAGCAAAACCTAAAATAGCCCAAACAGCTCAGCCAAAAGCCCGTTTTTTTCACTTAGTATTTTTTATCAGAACCAGAACAAAGCTTTAGTTTGAGGATGACTTTCGTTGCACCTTAAACAATACAGGACACATTAACAGCATAAGAGCAAACTCAGTGTACTGACAACACCACTTAGAATACATCCGACTGATGTTGTGTCGAAAACCATTGCAATAAATGCTTTTACTATTATCAGGAAATATGTTGCAAGTTTGTATTAGAGGTTATGAATATTATAAATAGAATTCTCATTACCAGAAAGGTGTCTTTTCCAACAGAATCATAGACAACATCTACCCCTTTTCCTGATGTTATCTCGTTGACCCGGGACACAAAATCCTCTTCCTTGTACATTATCACGTGGTGGCATCCATCTTCTTTGGCTTGAGCTGCCTTTTCTGTGGTTGAGACGGTTCCAATGACAGTGGCACCAAGGGCATTTGCCCATTGGCATAAGAGAGATCCAACTCCACCAGCTGCTGCTTGAACAAGGACAGTGTGTCCAGGTTCAACCTATAATTAGAATCAATTGAGTCACCTACATAAGATGATTATAAAGCTTCATTTTTTTTTCTTAATTATGACGAAAAATATGAAAGCTAATGACAAAGATAGAACAATGAGTAATGTGACACGGGCTACCCCATATTGATGGATATGCACCTATGTCACTACAACTCTGCAACCATAATACTCTTAATATGCCAGGTCTGCCTCTGTGTGTATGCGCGTGCATGAAAGATTCTATGCAAAAGAAATACTCATTACCATTGGTGGAAAGTGGAAGCTCTAACGCCAGAGTGGTCTTTGCTTGCTTGCAATGCCAAAACATTCTCACAAGCATCAAAGATGGTCTTATTTGAGATTGGGGATTATTTGAGGAGAGGCAATATTGAAGATGGAAAAAATACTACGATTACGGTGTGTTTATTTTTCCTTTTCGTGGAAAAAGTGAGCGTAGGCACATTGTGGAGTCCAAGTAGCACTACCCTACGTACAGTGCTATTACTTTCCAGATATCGCTTGTGCTTCTGGAAAATAAAATATGATACCCTGTATTTTCACGATATCTCAAAATTTAAAGATCTGAAGTGTAAGAGAAGAGTGTAAGGTACCTTAAAGCAACGGCGAACTAGCATATGAGCTGTCATTCCCTTGAGGATGGCAGATGCTGCCACAATTGGATCCAAGGATGGCGGAAGAGGTACAACTCTATCGGCTGGTAGGATCTGCTCCTCAGCATATGAACCCACTGGATTACCAGCATAAGCCACAACATCTCCAACTTTTCTACCGGTTACTCCAGGGCCCACAGCTGTCACCACGCCAGCTGCCTCTAGACCTGCAATTGAAAATTGAAGATATAGAGTGACAAATCCTCAAGTAAACCAAACCTTGAATCAACAGTTACTGTAAAATAAAACATCGTACATGGTCGCAGTTATAGAACATGAATTCCATGTAAAAAACGAGTTTCTACGGCATCATGAATTCCATGTAAACAACGAGTTTCTACGGCATCATGAAGGTGATGACACAGAAGGACTTGTGCCAAACCAAAAACGGTTTAGATTCTTAAGTCTTGGAAGGAACTGAATGTGGTAAACGCGACCAGTCCCACCAAGATTAATGCAGATCAAAGGTAAAAGGCTTTAGGACATCAAAGGACCAGATGCAGAAAATTCAACCAAGTGACATATTGTCAAATTCTGAAGAGACATAGACAAGCAACACATGCTCTTGATCTATCTTTTCAAGAGATCAACAGAAACAACCATCCAATGCTTTGCAGATGAGATTGAACTCCGACCTTGATCGAGCTGCCACTGATATAAATGTCTTAATAATAACAGTATGCAATAGAATTTGAATGGAAGTTTTGAAGTTTGCTCATGCAAAAACGTCCACTTATGACTTGAGTCCTTGTACGAGACCTAATTTCTGGCAAAGGCCAAAAGGTCCATCAATAGGGTTTGAACTTGCAAGACAGGTATTACCATGACGACGCATTTCTATCGCTAAATTCTACTCACAAGAATCCTACGAAAAGGGATCCTTCTCATGCTGAGTCCTTATCATCTGCTTTATTTTATGTGTTTTTATTTGTGCTTTCCATTATTATTTTTTACACAGAGTCAAAGATTATCATCATGGGCAAATTTCTGCAGTAGCTAATAGAATATCTACATTCTACAACAATGGAACGTATACATTATTCTATTTCTATACAACCAGCCAACAACAGGGGTTGTCAATTGACTCAACTCTATTAATGAACTGATATTTTCCAGTAGTTAATGCAAGAAATCATGTTTCATACATATGCCTACACAATATTTTGTCATACAGATATGAAGACAAACCTGGAGTAAAGGGTATCGTGGAGGCCTTAATAACTCCTTTGCGGAAGTAGACATCGATGAAGTTAAGCCCAATAGCCTTGTTTTTCACTCGGATCTCACCCTCCTTCGGCTCTCCTATTTCCACGTCTTCCCACTTCAGCACCTATCATCATGGACTTTTTATTCTTATTATTCCTACTGGATATAAAAACCATAAGGATTGTTTGATTTGGAAGTAAGTAGAAAATGTCCCAATCATAATTGGCATCTATAAACCACATTTATGGGCGTGCCACACAAACCACATTCAGTGTTCTAAAACTCGGGATTCCTCGGCGAGTACTCGCTGGAAGGTACCCAACCGAGCCGATAATGGCCTTGTCTGTGGAGAAACTCGGTGGAAGGTCTAGGCGGAAACTACTCAGGATTGCTCGCCGAGTAATCGCTGGAAGTTGAACTCGCGGTTACTAGCCGGCTAGACAAGTCGGGAAAAAATCGGTCCAAGGCGGAAAAAATTGGAAAAAGTCGGGGTGAAAACAGAATTTAAATCAATTTTGAGGGGGCTTAGTGTAATTCATTTTAGGTTTTATACAAACCTAAATCAATGAAAACACTGAAACACACTCTTCGTCTCTGTCTGTCGCCTCTTCGTCTTCGATAAAACACAGAAGCAAGAAGACTGTCTCTGTTCATCGATCAAATCTTCATCACCGTCGGCATCGACTTCATCAGAGCAACGTCAACCAGTTGTCGGACATCGGCTCGTCGTCGTCGTCGTCTCTCTCTCTCTCTCTCTCCATTAGTCGTCGTCTTCAACAGTCAAAGAACGAATGGTGTTTTTTTTTTTTTTTTTCTAGGTCGTCGTCTTCAACAGTCAAAAAGAAAAGGCTCAGTGCACTGTTTTCTATGGGTACAACAGTAAAGGCAAGCATTTGTTTTTGAAAATTTATTTTCCCCCCTCCCTGACACCCCCCTTCCAGGCCCCACCCCCTTTCTAGTAATACCCCTCACCCCCTTTTTGTTTTGTTTTTTTCTGACACGTCCCCACCCTTTTCGCTTTTTTTTTTTTTTCTTTTGTTCATTTCTTTATTTAATTAATTTCCTAATTCTTTTATTTT
>JAXBDA010001653.1:0-51660 GCA_036023075.1 Gaultheria prostrata
ATGCACGGTAAACTTCTCACGAACCAACAAAGAGTGATTCGTGGGCTGGGTACTGATAATTCTTGTCCTCGATGCCCGCACATGAGGGAAGATCCTAAACACTTATTCTTTGATTGTACGTTGAGTATTAATGTCTGGGCAAATTTTTCTAATTTACAGGGATTGTTGTCTGATAGCTTGGAGGATTGGAGAGAGTGGCTCATCACAAACATCAACAAGTCTAACACGAACTCAGGGGTTATCTTTCTAGTGTTTTAATTGTGACTACTCTTTGGAACATTTGGTTAGCTCGGAATAGGAAAATCTTTGACAATGTTGATGCGAACCCCACTGTTATTTATAACAACATCGTGTCCTTTGCTAATGATATTTTCAAGAGTTTTCATTCCTCGGTTAATACTCGTTCTAGACATGTGAGACTTGTTTCGTGGGTTTTTCCAGGTACAGGGAAAATCAAGTTGAACACAGATGGATGTAGCAGAGGAAACCCAGGACAAGCCGGTTATGGCGGAGTCTTTCGTGAAGAGAGAGGTCATTGGATTCAGGGCTTTTTAGGAAAGCTTGAAGATTGCACAAGTTTGGAAGCGGAGCTCTGGGGCTTATTCAAAGGCCTCGAGCTAATTCAAAATCAAGGCATGGACCATATCGAGATCGAATCTGACTCTACTGCTGCGATTGATATGATCACTGGTGATTGCCCGGAGCATTCCCCTTTTACTGTGCTGATCAAGGACTGTAAGACCCTTATGGAGCTGACCGGATGTTCCCTGAATCATACCCTTCGCGAGGGCAATAAGGTGGCTGATCGTCTGGCCAACCTAGGAGTTGATCAAGAGGAAAAGCTGGCGTGCCATGTCACTCCACAAGATGAGATCATTCCTCTCCTTGAGGCGGACATGAGAGGAGTCGCCTTTGAGCGCATTTAGTTTCGCTTTATTTTCTATTGTACCAAAAAAAAAAAAAATGAATCTTGGGCCTTGAAATCCCATCTTGGGTTGGTTTTGGGCCAGCCAGAAGCTTTGCCGCCTTCTTTTCTTTTCTTTGGAAACTGCACTTTGGCAACAGCCAAGACCCAAGAGCCATGGCTACATGACTTCCTGTTCAGAATTCCAAAAGGCCAGATCCCATGACGAAGGAGAAGATAAATTGGACTATTTCTGATTGGATAGTAATAAACCAAATAGTAAAATATAGAAATTTCATTTCTCTTTCCCTACAAAAAATCCAATCACAATCCAAACATCGATCATCCCTTCCCTTTGTGATTGTTTCCAAGAATGAGGTCCACGTAGTAATCTAACTCACTAAAGTAGCGGTCTCTATTTTGTCATACGACAACCTTGAACTAACAGATCAACTTTTGCAAATGAAAAGGCCCAATCCAGCAAAAAGACAACCAATTTCTTTGATAAAAGCAACATGAGCTTTCTACCTACATACAGAAAGGCTTCTATGCTCGGACAACTTGCACGACAGCGTAGAAGAAACAAATGAATTGATGGATCTGTAATATATGGATGAAACCACCATAACTTACAATGATAAATTAGATTAAATTGGTAACTTGGAATTCCGTCTGTCAAGAACTCCAACCCTCCCTACTGCTAATATAAAATCATTATGCGCTATCGTTACATTGTACAATTGGAATAAAAACCGGGTCAGTTTGAATAGGGAAAATAGCATTGTGAGTTATCATCAAACCATTAGTTAGATGCCTTGTGAACCTGCCCTTTGGTTTGGGTAGCAGAAGACATCACGCGTAAGCGACTGGCAATTTCAGTAAAGGATGGCCTGGCCACAGGATTAGGGGCCCAGCACTGCTCCATTAGCGTTCTCCATTCCGCATCACAAAAGCTTGGAATGGATGGCCTTAGAGTGTTATTCACAATACCTCCTGCAGGGAGAGAGAGGGAGAGAGAGAGATAACAGTCAAACCAAACCTTTGGAGTCACAAGTGTAACCAAAGATGATGAATAGATCACTTATGCAATAAACCATTTACTGATACCAATGAAAACTACTACTTTGCCGTGCCCAAAAAAAAAAAAAACCAAAACTACAACTTTCGACTAGCGAGCTTCAGCAGCACGACTTATCTCTTTATGCAAACGGAAGCAAGCTCATACCATGCACAATATGCACCACTATAACAGTGTTTCCATGGGGCATACTGAGAAATATACACATCTCAGACCTACATTGGCAGTTGGCACAACTGCCATACTGTGTCTGTGTTAAAAATTGGTTATTGTTGCTGAGGGTTGTCTTCAACCAATATTTCATAGACCAAGAAGATTCTTAAACATGCTCACCTATAATTGCACCATAGTGCATGTTTGCATAAGGCTCCTCTCCGGTGAGAATCTCCCATAGGACAATACCAAAGGAGAACACATCAACCTGCAGACCTCAAAAGAAAAAAAAACTGGGTATTAGCAAAAGGATGTGCAGACCCTGATAACGAAACCAAGACAATGAAGACAACAGAGAACTCATGCTCAAAAAAGGTTCTAGTGTTTTTTTACTATACTTGTAGCAAAAACAGAAGACAGAGAGTTGAAAGCCTGCTTAACAACAACATGGGGTTCAAAAGCTACTTAATTAGCTCATGGGGAAAACAAAAGGATGAAGATACTTCTCCAAAGTGAGAGGGAAAGAATTTATACTACAACCGTTATATGTAATGACTCTTTCTTGTGCTTCGCGATATATCAAAATCACTAACCAGGTTTCTCAATATAGACGTATAAAGAATATCAACATACCTTTTCAGAAACCTTATTGCTGCTTCCATTCAGCAGCTCTGGAGCCATCCATGGTAGGGTACCTCTGACTCCACCAGAAACCAAGGTGTTACGTTTGATTTTTGACAGGCCAAAATCACCGACCTAAGAATAGAGTTGCAATGAATCAGGAACTGATTTAACTTGAAACGTCTCAATTTATAAATTACTATATGTACCAGATAAAAAACTGGTATTAGCAGCATTCTTCTATAGTACAAAAATATGAAAGGTGATTCCACCAGGACAACCTTGCAAATGGGCCGTGAAGGATCTTTCAAGTTCACTAGCAAGTTGTCACATTTTAGATCAAAATGTACAATATTCTTTGAATGCAGATACTCCATTCCAAAGGCTGCATCCATGGCAATTATAAGCCGCCTGCGGCGGTCAAGATGCCTGCAAATTGATTCATACCAGGAGGAAAAATATAAGAGGAAAACAGTAGCAAGTGAAATGAGAACGAATTGACACTCATCATTCACAACAGTTGAAATTCCACACTTCTTGTCAAGAATTCACATTTATTATACACTTTCACTGTATGGAAACTGACTTGCAGGATTTTTATAGACGAGCAGCAACAACAACAACAATAACAGAACCCATCTAGCCCCCAATCATTGGGAGTATGGGCGGGGGATGATTGGAGACCTAACCTTTGGCAATACGCACAAAGTGGCTACTCTCAAAATACCACTGAAACAGTGGCCCCCCTAAACCTCCAAGAACCGGGGAGTTACAGGGACGTTTTGCTGCAGAACCATGCCCCCAAATCAAAGCCGAAAAGCATCAGGGAGGGCAGGCCTAGAGACCCAAATCAATTTCTTCATTTTTAAAGACGAGCAGCAAGAAATTTGAAATTTCTGTCAAGAAGATGACCACAATTATGCCAAAGCTGAACTTGTTAACTATAGCAGACATATTACCTATCCTTGCGAAGTAAAACATGCCTTAAAGAACCGTCAACCATAAACTCTGTCACGGTAGCTAGTGTTGCCCCAGGTCCATCTTGCACTACACCATAAAATGCAACCACATTTGGATGGTGAAGCTTTGACAGAATTTCCGCTTCGCTCCAGAACTCTATGGTCTGAGAATGTCAGTAAAATTAGTATCCAATATGCTGATACAAAAACTCAGACGATAGAATCCTGAATTATGAGAACATTGAGAAGCTATTAATTGACTTGGAAGTGGGGCAAAACAAGGGCGGTGATTCGAAACCCCTTCAATATCATTCTTATCAACTGGTTGACTTGGCGACAATTTTCTGCCATAGCTATTGTCTCTGACCACATGAATAGAGGAGCTCATACAAAAGAACACATGCATTATCTTCGGATGGAAATTGTACATACAAAACACGACATGCCCTAAAGAAATGAACCTCGCTAGGGACCAATTTGGAGGGGTGACAGAACTTATAGGCTCCCTAGGGTGCAGACCTAATAAGTTGATTTAACACTTGTAGTCATCAGAACTTAAGCAAAGCTGAAGATTTTATGGCCAAGTGGAGAGTTAGACATCAACAAACTATTAGTGTGATAAACATATTTGGGCCCATTTTCTTATAGCTAAAGTTTTTCAAACAATTGGTGATCTAACACAAAGGATTGCAATTGTGCATATCAAACCGGCAATAAGATTTACGCACTAAGGGATGGTTCCCACGTGGTAGCCCATATTTTTTTACAACAGAAAATGATACATGGCAAAGTGGAGTGACAGAATAGTCCTTGATACAAATGAGGATTCCCCAACAGTAACTTTCAGATTAAAAAGGAAAAATAGCCACTATCATGGAGGTAAGGAATAGCTACCAATCTCTCTTGCTCTGATGATCGACCAGTGAAGCAGCTCTTCTTTATTCTCTTAATGGCAACATCTGTACCTCTCCATTTTCCATGATAGACGGTACCAAACGTGCCAGAACCAAGTTCCCTCAGTTCTTCAAGATCTTCATTCCTTATGATCTGGTGAAGTAGCCCAGAATAAATAATTAGAGGATTGTCATCTGACAAGCTGTGAAGCCAATCAGAAAAGGTTGAAGGGAGTGAAGTCCATTCAAGCAAACAGCTAGATTTTCACCATATCACTTATATATATATATATATATATATATAATAATGATCTCCTAAGGACTACCTTAGCCAAATAAAATGCGAACCTACCATTTTTGCGATCGAATTTTGATGATCTGAACCGTTCAATGTGTTTAAAACGCATTTTTAAGGGTGTTCGCGAGGAATCACCAAAAAAAATGACTGGGAAGGGCTTCATCCGAGCAAGTTTTCACACAGGCCGTAGATAAAGTTTTATGAAAAAGTGCTCGGATGAAGCCCTTCCCGGTCATTTTTTTTGGTGATTCCTCACGGGTACCCTTAAAAATGTGTTTAAACACATTGAACGGTTCGGATCATCAAAATTCAATCGGGAAATGGAAGTCCGCATTTTATTTGGCTAAGGTAGTCCTTAGGAGATCATTATTGTATATATATATATATATATCTTATATCAAAGGGCGGCCATAAAAAAGGATGGTCTATTATAGAGTATGGAATTTGAGTGGAACAATACTTGAATTGGCCAAGATTTATACTCATAATGAGTGATGACGATAACAATATACAAAGCATAAAGATGATTTGGAATCATAACAAGGGGAATGATTAAATAAGGTTGCTTAGTTCCACAACAAAACAATTTGCAAGTGAGATATATAGGTGTGGAACCATACAAATGTAGGTGACCCAATTACAATACAGGCATTGAAACAAACATATTACTCCAAATATAACTTCACACAAATGAACATCATATTTGGGTGTAAAGAACACCAAAATCTTGAACTGGAGCTTACCATTGTGGGGAAAAGAAGCCAATATAATCAGGAAAAAGGATCACTTTATCAACCAAAAATACAACCCAAATACTTTATACGAAGTTCCACTATTGAACCACCGCTGTCAGATAGGTTATTCACTGATGAACAAACAACATTATTTTTAATTTTGGTGTTTCTGGATTCTATAATATGACAAGATTCTTTAAGCATCAACTGTTGAGATATTCATAGACCAACATTATTTTATACCCAAAATGGATCCAATTGTAGACACCTTTCTCAGGGTTTCAGATGGCAAAAGGTTATACTTTAAGCAAATATTGAACCAACTAATTCACTGAAACTAACATTATCCAAATTGCAGTCACAAAGCTCAGACAATTTTTTGAACACCTTCAAGATTTCCAGGAAAAATTTAATCTTTCAAATTTTTCTCAATGTGGTGCATCCATTTGAAAATGCCAAATTGTCAGTATAGCCACCGGATTACCAAGTATAGACAACTCAGAAAAGGGCTAGCTCGTAGCTATAAGCAGACATATACACCTTATCACGTTACTATTTTTTGGAGCTTCGCTACTTAAAAGACATTAGAACTACATATTTCATAAATTGTATTCCTGTAAACATAAGCAGATGCTATTACTTTTTCAGATAACTATTTTGGACTTTCACTATCCAAAGTTCAAGAACTACTCATTTCATGTACCAATCTTCCAACAAACATCACTCGTGCAAATACAAGAATATCATGTCTTACCTGCAAGCTACTGATATCGAAATCTCCCAGAGAAGGATCTAGAGGAGGTAGGCCAGTTTTCCTGCTTCCATCCTAAAAATAAAAAAGTGAGAGCTTATAGGAAAAAACTTGAACAAATAAGCAGAAAAGTACTTCGAAGACCTGATATAAAGAAATTGGAGAGTGGGTTCTTATTTTAGTCCACCATTAAGTACCTCATTCTCTTCAAAATTATCAAACTGCATAAGTTCGCTGTCCTTCAACTGAGAAGAATCATAGTACGAGTGTAAAGCTATAGTGTCAGCACCAACAGTACCAGACAAATCATTCTGATCATCATCGTAATTCATCTGGGAATCCACATGGCTAAGAGAAATATCATCTGTCGGGAATGGTGAAAATTTGCAACTTATAGGAGCTTCTTCTCCAACTTTTGGAAGTCCGGACGAAAAACCAAAATGGTCCTGATCAATAAGAGAAACATCCTTTTGAGCAAACTCGCCTCCTGCCAATTTCTGAAAATATGACCAGTGCTTGGGATCCTGATTTTCTATGTTCAAACTCAAACCAGCTCCATCTTTCTGCAGCGGACTAATACCAGATGAACCCTCGGACAGTAATACCTTCGAGAATATATCTGAAAGAAAATCGCGAGGGAATCGGTCATTAATGTCAATGAGGATGTCTCCCCCCTCTGGTCTGGAAACTCCAACAGATGGTTCCCTAAAGCTTTCTATCCAAGCAGAATCTTGTTTATCCCTCTGCGTTCTATTAACAGCAAAGTTGCTGTCAGCCTCACCACGCCACTGTGACTCTGGAAGACCATGTGCAGAACTCTCCTGATGCGATACTGAAGCCACAAGGTTAGCAGCAAGAAATTCTGATCCAACTTCTGACGTTTCACCAGTCAGGATATTCTTATCCTCTTCTTTCACGGAGTTGGTTTCATTCTCATTCTTAAGTATTCTATCCTCATTGCTAGCATATTCATCATCATCAAAAGGGTTCGATAATGCCTGCTTCAAGTTTTTAAATTGGGTGGCTCCATCAGCAATGGTGTGAGGATCCTCGTACAATGGCTTCTTCGTGGAGATTGGCTGCTCAGTCTGTGGAGGGACAGGTTCCACGGCACAACCCTGCTGTGCTACATCACAATGTGAATTATTTATGTGATGAAACTGAGAACTATGTGAATCATCAGATTTTGATAACCTGTTTAGTAACTCGGCCTGTTCTCGTGGAATTCGCTCAGAGTAAAAGATTCTTTGAGGAGGCAAAGAAGGCTCAAGGTAGCTAAAATCAATTGAATCAGACTCAGAGTTGCCACGTCCAGGAGTCAATGCACCATTTGATGTATCAGCTTTAGGAACCTGCGCTGAATTAATGGCACAAAGGGGTGAAGACACCTGTACAGATTCCTGATGCCTTCCCCCACTCCTTGAAGTCTTCGGTTCTTCCTCTGGTGTAGAAATAACGGCGGATACTTCTTCAGCTGGAATATAATCCTTAAGATTACCATCTACTGGCTGTGAGGGAATGTGGTAGTATTTTGAAGAAGATAAAGTACTTTCATCTCCACCCTTTTGCCGAATTGATTCATCAGTTCTCTGTTTCAATTCCTTTACTTGCATTTGAGAATTCTGCGTGCAAAAGACACTGGATGGCTGCCCTTCAGCTTTTTGCTGAGTTGCAATCTCATGAACAGGCAGCAGACCAGAACTTTCCCCAAAAGGTGAGTAATTAGGAGGATTCATGTTGTAAACATACGGCGTTGGGTACAGCGTAGCTTCTACATGATGTAGCATTTCTCCGTTATAAAACTGAGAATGTGTTTCATAAGGATTGGAGAAGGGTGGTGGAATTGGTCGAGAAGATTGTGAAGATGAGATCATGTAACTGGTCAATGGTGAAGTGCCAACTTCGCCATAGTCAGTTGTAGCACCACCCGTGTCCCTCTCAACATTCTCTCTATCTAGCTCGTCTAGGTTATTTCCTGAAGAGCTTGCTAGACCATGAAGCGTAGAGTTCTTTCTTGATCCCACATCCATTCCATTGACGGCAACTACATACTGAATCTCAGAATCACCATCAAAGTTTTGCAGACCAAAATGAGAATCTTCTAAATCTCTCAAAGAGAACAGAAACATTCTAAGTCTGTTTGATCCTTCTCCATCTTGCAGTAAATTACATTCCTCCATCATGTTATGCAGATCCTCATTGCAAGACACAGAAACTAAGGCATCAAGATCCTCCCCGGGAAGCTGATATTTAACTGAATGAGTCTGGTTATAAATTGTTATTGCTTTCTGCCACAACTCCTGCCAAGTGATGTCCTTTCTTATACGGACAATTCGAGTTTCACCTCCGACATATCTAAGCTTTCCATCGCTTGGCCGAGGTAATATTCTACCCTCAAAGCTGCATAAAACTTTAATCTTCGTTGACAAGCCTTCAGATGCTCCAGAAGAGGCATATTCTTGCAAGGTTCCTCGATAAATGCTCTGATCTGATGAAGTTCGTGGTACTGATTGCACAGACCCATAGCTACTTTTGTGTTCGTAGAGAGAAGAGTTCTTCCGCTCAATATCTTTACGACTTTTGTCTTCTACTGCGGAGATCATTGATATATCCAACCCGCTTTCAGACCCAGTGTGACTGACGCCTAGCTTGCCTTTCAGTTCCAAGTAACATGTTGTGTAGTTGGGATCACGAGCAGTATTTGGAATAAATGGCTGCTTAGGATTCACCCGGTCGCGCATAAATTCAAACTCCTCACCTGTCTGAAAAGAGTAATTAAGTACAGGTTTAGCTTCTGAAATTCTTATTTCATGAGGTCTCCTATTTGAGTTTAAGCAGCTGCTATGGTCCAGCATGAATCCGTGAGATGCAGACTCAAGCTCCTCATTTCCAGGTTGTACAGAGTTGTAGAGATGGCAATCACGATTTCTCGGTTGTTCCATCAAAAAAATTTGCCGGGTTTCCCCTCCACCTACACTCAACTTCAATCGGCAAATTCCATTTTAGTAATCAATGAGGATTCTTTGAAAGCCATAGCAGAGCAGCACATCACTGTATATTCCAAAACAAAACAAAACTTCTCTCTCACCAAGTACGTCAACTATAATAAGTTCAGATAATGGAACAAGGCTACTGAAACTAGAAATTATATAGCCATTGAGTATTGACCACTATAATGTAAATCAACTCTGAATAACCTTTGCATAACAGATTCTTTACTCACAGTTGCCAATAAAATCCCAAAATTGAACTAGAATGGATCAATTACGCCTGAGAACCAACTATAACAAAGAGACAAATAATGTAACCAACAGCTAAAAATCAAATTGCTTTTCTACATTCCCATTTCCAGGCGAGGGGATTGTTCAAAGGATATCAGTGAACAAACAGATCTAGAGTATCAAAGATTTCAGCTTTAAAACCCCCAGCATATTAACATTACAGTTTGCCAAACAAATAACTTCAATATTTCGCAAGCGACGTTTCAGTAAAGAAACAGCAAGGCCAATCCATCGGATCTAACGAGTCTGGGAATCTAGATCCTTTTCTACGAAATCGTCAATAACAGAGAGAGAGAGAGAGAGAGAGAGAGAGAGAGAGAGAGAGTTTGGACCTGAATTTGTAGCTGGTGTAGCAATGCTTGCGAGGAAGCTGTTTTCTTGAAGCTCTCCAAATAGCACCGAAGAGGAAG
Organism: Gaultheria prostrata; assembly: GCA_036023075.1. NCBI lineage: Eukaryota > Viridiplantae > Streptophyta > Magnoliopsida > Ericales > Ericaceae > Gaultheria > Gaultheria prostrata. The sequence continues at coordinate 10,083 of JAXBDA010001653.1, forward strand.
AGGTTTATTGAGTGAAGACACGCACAAGAAAAAGTATTATCTATCCGTCCGTGTGAAACAAAACATAGCAGCAGCAGCAGCTCAAGACCCTACCCTACTCCTCCTTCCCTTTCCTTTCTCTTTCTAATTTCTATTCTTCTGTCTCTGTCTAAGAACCCTTTCTTTTTCATCCTCTTCTGATTAATTTCTACACGTTTTTATTTTTAAAAGACTCTCAAACAATCAAACGAAACAAAAGTAAACTGTGCAATTTTGTTCACCCATCTTGAAAAAATCCAACACTATCCTCCCTCCAATCCAATTAGTTGAAATAGTATTGGTTGGATTTGGTGGCCCTGCTGTCACAAGGTCCATGGTAACGTGCCATGCATCCCATCCCACCGTCCGTTGCGAAAATACATGGCTCGAACCAAATCCAACTCTATGTGAGAGTCATTGCTTGAATTTGATCCGAATCATGCATTTTCGCAACAGACAGCCCGATGGGGTGCATGACACGGTGCCATGCACTTTTGCATAGCAGAGACACCTTGTCCCCCTGCAATACATTTTTTAGTAAAGATGACATCACTTTTTTATGGGATGACATCGCTTTTTGGTGAAACTTACACTATTTTAACCACTAAGAAAAGATAACGTTCACTATCTTTTAAAAAATGGTGAACAAAATTGTACTCCCTCACGGCTCAAACGCGTCTCTCTTGTCTCTCTCTCTCAATTAGATTTGGTTGAAAGTAATTTTTCGGAGTCAAAACATACATAGGAGTATCTTATTAAAAACCACATCAATATTTTGGAGTATCATTTCATTTGCCCGTTGTTTTTTTTGAACAGCCATTTGCCCGTTGTTTGTGGCATCTATTTCTACTTGGGATAAAAAGAAATAGTAAAAGGAAAGGCCGGGCAATGGCATTACAGTAAAGAGAGAAAAATGGGTGGGGTTGGGGAGTTTCCAAATCATAAAATCAGATAAAAGATCAACATTTTGTTGTTTTTATTTTAACAAATGTTAATTTTATCTGATTTTAGTTTCCTGGGCCCAGGGGTATTGTAGCACAACCCTGTAGTGCGCCTTGTAGTACAAGTTTGAACTGTTCATCTCCTCAATCGCCAGTTTGAATTTTAAAAAAAATTAAAAATCCAGACCATACAAAACACACTTTTTGACTGGCTAGATGTGCAATACAGGACAATGCACTACAAAATTTCCGTTTTCACGTCCCCTAAAATCAATCGAGATATTTGTAAGATGATTCTCTGAACACTTGACACATGATTAGTGAAGAGAGAGAGAGAGAGAGAATGGGGAAAAAGTTTAGTCTCTAATTCTCTCTTTATATTTGTTTTGATATCATTTTCTTGTGTGTGTTTGTTTTTGTACTTCTGTTTATTGTATTTGATCGAATTGTGTCATATTACGATCAACACAAAAAATATAGTTTTTTTTTTTTACAGCTTATGTTGTTATAGTGTTCTGTTCAGGAAATAATTTTTGCACTCTTCTTTTTATCCCATTGCAATTCTTATAGTGCTTTTTTTCAGCATATGTTGATTATAGTGTTTTGTTTAGGAAAATGGTTTTTGCACTTTCCTTTTATCCCATTATTACAATTATTTCCTTGTCTTATTCTGGTAAAGTGACAAAAATGCCCTTCATATGTCAAAAGTTCATTCATAACCAAAGATAGTTCGGTAATTCCCCGTGAATAAAAGACAGGAAAATAATTGCAAAAGGATAAAAGGGGAATCCAAAAATCATTTTCCTTTTTATCATTATCCCATCAATACCCTACCCAACCACTAGCAATAGCAAGTGGTGGCTAGTTCATGCAGTAGAGCTCTTGGATGCCCTACACTACATTCCGAGATCGAGTTCCATTCCCCCTCCCCCATGTAATAAATTAAGAATGACGAATAACAAAAAAAAAATCACCAGCAATAACACATGCTCTGTCTCTCCTCCACTACGCATTTGTGTGAGGCACAAAACTAACTCCTTTGGCAGAAAAACTTAAACCGGTTTTTTTGGTTTATGTGTTTTGTCTTTATTCAAAAAAAATTCGCAAATGTTAATTTTGCATCAAATTTTTGTGGTTTATTGGTTCCTCTCGACGAGATGAATTTAAAGAGTATAAAATTATAGTCAAAACTATTTTTTTTTTAATAAAGCCAAAAATACGTGGTTTATTGGTTTAATTTTGGCTTTATTCAAAAAATAATTAATTTTCACTATAATTTCGTACTTGTTAGATTCGTCTCGTCGAGAGGAACCAATAAACCACAAAAAATTGACGCAAAACTAATAAATGCAAATTTTTTTTGAATAAGACGAAACGAATAAACCAAAAAATCAATTTCTGGTTTTTTGGCCGAAGGACTTTTAAAAAACAGTAAATGTATGAAACCCACGTAATCTCTCATCATCTCAAGAGAAGATGCTAGAATTTCAATCTCAATTAGTTACGGATTATGAGGGAAAATAACTTCTTTGAACTTAGAATATGATGAGAATTTTCTAGGCTCACAACAGCTACCCACAAATACGGAATTAAAATATCATATAAAAAAATGCAATCAAAATTGACAGCGAGAGCTTATTTGTTATGATCATCATCAGCACGTAAACATCAACAAAAAGATTAATTAGTAATTCATCGTCTCCATAAGGCTTGATTCGGTTTGGTTTGGCCATCGTTTCCATAATGAAAGCATAGGGCTATACGAAAGCATGCTCATCAATTTAATTGGTAATAACAACATACCTTACGCCTTACCCTTGTGGCTATGGCACTTGGGCCTTGCTGCTTTTCAAGGCAAGCAAGAATAGACTTACTAATGAAAGCAACGAAGGGTTATCCTGCAATTATCACTAAGTTACCTTTTTTAACTTGTGATTCACACCACAGCTCATGGAGGGAGAAGAAAAATATGCAGAAATGTAGAATGACAACATTTTTATCTGACAAGGCTGGCGACACTTAGAATTTTCCGCAACAACAAAATTAAAAATGAAAATGTGCTTACAGCATTAGCTTGCACATACGCATAACACTAGATTTGCAAGAAAGCTGCACAGAGGATTACTCAGTACATGTTTTACCTCTCTAATATGACAAACATGTTTTCTATTTATCTGCATAAAGTTCTCAAATCAAATCATTGCACCCGAAAAGAATGGATCTTTCACGAACAGCTGGAATTATCTGCTTATAATTCACAAAATGGTGCAGGCCCCTTGTTCCCTGAAAAATTGTTCACCATCAAATGATAAACGCAGAATTCTCTAGTGTTTTAACATTTTAGTGTTTGAATACTTACTTCTTCAAGTCTTCGTATCGACTTAATGCCTCCTCAAATTTAAGCCAAAGAGGACCAGTCTGCTGAAGGTTTACATTCTTTGGCCCTGCGAGATAAGCCTGAACGACAAATTGGGGATCCCTTTCCCTGGTTGTTCAGTATTATATCCAGTCAGTGGAATATAATCAATTGAGGACACTTTGATAAGAAACAACTAGATGGTATATCTGGTGCGAACTTACCTCCCTTCGTATTGTGATAGCCAATCCAAATAGGCAGCGCCGAAGTACATGGAAACAAACGGCTTTGTTAGATCATCAACGGATTCTACTCTGTAAGCCTTGTAGCCCAAGTCCCTGGACATAAGATGCAAAGATTCAACCAAGTTTCAGCTCAGGAGAAGAATCTTTCACTATTAGCTGAGCGGAAAAATGCATAACATCCTTTAACAATTTGTTTAGCTTGTAAGCATCACGAGGCTCAAAAACTGCATGCAGTTTTAATTATCAAGATTTCCAAACAGCACGAAATATGTGATTGAATCGGTTCATTGTAATGAGGTGTCCCAATATTTCTATAATGAGCTTAAATGACAAAGTTACGAGTAAAAGCTTCTCTGAAAGTTGGAGACCATAAGAACTTGGAGTACTGTGAATGGGAAAACCATAAAACCATATGCCAATGGTGAATTCTGAATTGTATCATTTCAATTTCAATGAAAGATTCCACTGAGCATTCGTGGTTAGGCGGAGATGATGGAGACCCCTTGCTCGGGTGCAATTCCCCATCTCTAAGGCTACCCATCTTCCCGTGCATATATACTCTATGCCACCTGCATTACGATGTAATCAAAATACAAGGTATAATATGAGCCATGGAAGTCACTAACTTGTAAAGCCAGCAAGCTGTAGGGTAGTCAATTCCCATAACTCCTGGACGCGGTCCAACCCCATTCACGAAACGCATGCTAACAATCTCAGCAAGAGCACATAAAGCTGTCTGCACACCAACCAGTTTTTAGGATGAAATAACTTAGTTCGAAGACAAAAGACAAAAATTACAAGATGACTTGAGAAAGGTGATGACAAGAACAGAAATATCAAGCAACTAAGGATAGCCCACAAATTTTTTTCAAAACTTTTGATGCTTTTGCTTCTCAATATCTGAGTGTAAAGTCCAAAATCCACTACATAAACATAGCAAAGGAGCGAGTGTTACTGGTCACAGGACTATCGCAGAGAGGGGTTGCATGGAATAACTGTTCGATTACATATACAAGCTATCATCTAACTAAATTTGGTGGCGGATAAAGAACTTTCAATTAATATAACATCATTTATCACACGAGGCAAGGGTAATCCCTTGATGAGTGCGGGTTGATAAGTTACTACTTGTCTCTTAGATATATCCCTACTAATGGTGGATTCATGAGTAACAAAAACCTCAAACTTATAGAATTGCAGAAAAGGGGGAAAAGAATTATCCCAGCTTTAAAGAAATATGTGCACTTACTGCTTTTACTTTTCTTGCACTAAAGTGCTTCGAAAGTATAGTTTCTGCAACTACCTGCAAGAAAAGGAAAATTTTAAAATTACAAGACAAAGCTGCACAAAAGACGAGAGGAAAGCCAGATAGTGATTGCTTGAGAGAATATAGCATTCAAAGAGTTGCCTAGAGAAGCGAGACTCAGTCTATCATTTTTTTATCCAATGTGGAACATATGAGCAAGTTGAAGTTGTTTGTTGATATAAAAAGTCCAAAAACCAACCATACTTTGTAGCTTATGGTAACTAGCCAAAGAATATGAGAATTTTGTCAATCGGCCATCTCGGTGTCCACTCGTCATGCAAGGTTATGCACTCTTAGTTGGCTAATAGAGACCCAACAACGTGGATTGGCGACCATTACCAAGGAAGAAAATAACGAAGAAACAAAGCAGATAGTTTGCAGGTCCATATTTATGACCTTACCCTCAATTCCACCCGGGAAACATAAGGTCTCTTGTCGGCGTCATGAGAAAATCTCACTTTTCCCCGTTTCTCGCCAGATTTGCTCCACTCTTTATTAATATCTGGATGATTCCACATCTCCTCCATGTCTTCTGAAGAAACTTTGGAGTCCCAAGTTGTGTTAGCAGCACCTGGTCCCTCATGTAAAGAAAGTAAAGTAATTGAGATTCTGAGGTACACATTAACGAAAAATAAATGTACACACTCATACTACCCAATCAAAACATTACTAACATCCATCGAATAAGATGGTGATAGAAACAGTAACAAAGTTTGAAGAAGCAATACAAAGGTCAATTGGCCCATCTAGATCACAAGGCATGTAGCTTTTGTTAACAGCTAGCTAAAACCATCATAATCAAGAAGCACTATTAAGGCAACAAACACAATAATGGCATCATAATAATAATCAGGGATTATACATCAACAAAATAAATATTTTTGATGGAAGAAGAGCATGAATTGTGACTCCAGGTCTCACATTGATAGTCTACATGGGTGATCCTGGGTATTAAGAAACCATGTAAGCTACTACCGGTAACTTGGGTTTAAGCATTTTGGGCCATGTGGTTAGGCTCCAACAAGTTACTGGGCCAGCGGTCTACATGGGGTGTTACATGTATTCCCTAACATAAACAAACTTCCTTATCAACTTCCATAGGGCAGAGTGTCAAACCTTTTGATTTATTAGGATTTGTTGTTTAACAAGAATTGAAGAAAATGAACTCTTTATCATATTAAAGAGGCAGCATAACGCCAAGAAACATGAATCTGTTAAGCATGGACAGAGTATATGAATGAAAGTTAAAATAAGAAATATCCAAACGACATCTTCTTCGAGGATTTATAATCCAGGAAGATGATCATCTGGAAGTTACAAACAGTTGCATACACTCCCAATTAAGCTTTATGTTGTATTATCATTGTTTTCATGATCTACTCTTCATGTAACAATTGATTGGTCTATAAGGCTCCGTTTGGTTTGGTTTGGTACTCTTCTTGTAACAATTCATTATGGTATAGGCACTTGCTGAGACTATAACCGCCAGAATCATATAATTTCATGAGTAATTCCAACTTTCTCTGTGCTTTCCATTATGATTCCATTCTCGGCAAACTTTAACACACTGCAAGCATAACTATAACCTCAATCGAGTTGGAAAACACTAGGAAAGATTGTGTAACTTAATGGATCTATAAGTTGGTTAAACAACAAAAACTACCACAAATTGCTTCAAAATATTGCACCTGTAGTCTGTTGAACTGGAGTAGCAGAAGCAGATGGGTTGTTCAGCATGGGGCCAACTTCAAAGACTTTTCTGCACAAAAAGATATATAAATGGGCAAGATGGCAGAATAAGTCTTGGAAAATTTATATTCAAAACCTTGAACTCTTTCAAGCTCACATTCATTATATGCTAATACCTACATGCACTTTTTGTTATTGACCCTTGTCAATAGATTCTTGTTAATAGTTATCTGTAGTGGTGGCTCGTATTATCGGGAAGCAGAAAAATGGGAGCTTTGAACATGATTTACCTACATGCATTTGATCATTTGCAGTTCAAATTGTCATTCATGAGAAACTATAATTAATTTAGTTTTTCTTCATCCAAACCAAATGAATTTACCCTTTCAATAATGAAGAGACACGGACATAATTTACCACAAGTCACCATAATTTAGTTATTTTCACTTTAAGGAAAATAGAAGAAAAGGACGTGCAACAAATGCAGCGTGCAAGTTTGATTGAGATCGCGCGTGGCCCAAAATCACACGCACATATATGCGGCGTGGAAAAAAGGACTTATTATCTATTTAATTTAGAAAGCTATTGTGTATTTTATTTTGGAAACATGTTTATTTCAAGTTTGGAAACATCGTGGCTAGCCTATAAATACTAGGCTTGTTGCCTTCATTAGGTTGATATTGAGAATAAAGATTTAAATGAGTTTAGGGTTTTCTTTTCTTTTCGGCTGCTTCTTTTCTTTTGTGTGTTCAAACACGCTGGCCGTCCGGCATCAAACTTCTTTATTACAAACACAAAAGTTCAGTATTTAATCGTAAGATGGACAACATAGTTTCTTTCTGTATTTCATTCATGCATAAAGAATGTCCAGTGGGAGTAATTATTCAGCACTCCTAGACAGTGGCGACTCCAAGAGTTCGGGAGCATGGGGTCGTTCATAACATTAATGTAAATCATAGAAGTAAACATTAAACCTGCAAGAGAGACATGGGAGAAAACTAACGAGGACTCCAATCGGCTACCTAGCAAACGGACGAAGAGAGAACGGAGGGGTGAAGACTGATTTTTTTGATACAACGGTTGATTGTAACGCCGTTTGACATTAAGTGGGGTCGGTGTATGCGTAGGTTTCCCCATGTGAGAGGGGCATTACAAATAACTGTTGTATTTGCATTGAAAATTCTATGTTGAAGACTAAAGAGCTGTATTTTAGCCATTTAATTCGTGTTCTGTCGGTTTAACAATTATTGGGGTTTCAAGAGTAAATAGTTATCTAGTGTACAGTGACAACATTAAACGGGTTTTAGTCTTTTCGTTTGGTATTTTCTCCTAACTTTTAGTAGTTTCAAAGATTAAAAAATTGTCAAGGGCGGTGTCAACATTGTATTTTAATGGGGTCATTAATAATTTAAGAGAAATTTTAATATAGTAATAATTAAATATTTTTTCTCCGTGGGGTCGGCTGACCCCCCTCATTTGTATGTGGAGTCGCCTATGCTCCTAGAATACCATTTAGAAATTCGACGAGGTATTCTAACCAATGAGGTAGCGACAAATTTTACGGGTGTGACATGGTGAATCATTTTTGTTAGGTAGTTGAGAGACAGTAGTAACCCACATAGTGTGTGCTGCAGTTATTTATTTGCCAAGAGTACCACATAGGCAATGCCACATGGTACGCTAGAGTACCTATTAACTTTCCATCCGTGATTATGTGTGGGCCATGTTAGGTGTGTGGTCAGTGATCGGGTATGCCTAGTTTCGCAAAAGAAGATTGCTTTTGATCGACCATCAACATGCATTTTTCACATAAAAGCGAACAGTCACAAATCATGGCCTCTACAAAAATGGTAGCATGTTTAAATTTGTTTGTAGCATCAGGGAATTAACAGTCCACCTGGAAGGAAGGCTTTCCTTGACCAAAAGATATCGTCTCCAATACGGCAAAGTTGATTTGTGAGTTGCCTTCTTCGTACCACCTTTATATGCCCTCACTATGAACTCTTCACTTCTTTCTCTGCAGGCATAATTACAGTATCAAAACTTCAGAAAAAGACATACTTAAAATGGCAGTTCTACTACTATTCCAATATCCTACTTCGGGTCAATAAAAGGACAGATAAAAACAAGAAAAATCTATATGGAAAATGGGACAGATATAATCCATGACAGTTGACTTACTTTTGGTCATAATTTGATAACCACCTAAGGTAGGCAGCACCAAGATACACATTTACAAAAGGCCTGTACAGAAGCTTTGAATTCCCTTCCACTTCATATTCCCGGTAACCTATCTCACTGCCATCAAAATCCAGTTCTCAACTTCCTTCCGCAAGCATTGAGAAGAAAAAAAAAACCCTGTCTAACAGGAGTTACACCTTCATAATAATACCTGACCAGCCAATCCGCTGTCTTCGGTAAAATTTGCATGATCCCCACAGTTACTTCTTTAGATTTTTTGTTATAACGTGTAGCAATAGGTTGTCTGTCACTTTCAAGTTCTGCAAGAGCACAAATCATGTCCTGGAGAATAGAAAGCATGCTGAATTAACACACACAGCCAAAAAAAAATATTGAGATTGCTTCTTGACATGTATTTTTTCAGCTTAGATCGCTAAAGGAAATATGCAACAGATAGCTGTCTAAATATTCGCGTCTCTCATGCGTGGTGTTTCTATGTAATAACAACCATATCATTTCAATCAAATCATGTCTCACAGAAATATTTTCTAATTCGTTTTGACACAGCATCTATCACAAGTGAGGACAAAGAAATCCCCATAATTTCAGCTTTGTAAACACCGATATACCATTGAACAGGCCTACCAATTAAACCCAACTCAACTTCAATTAAGTTACCATTATGTTGTTATGAGAATAAAAGACCATTTCTAATAACATTGGTGTTAGATAGACATCTTCCAAAATGGAAAAGGGAGAATGGCAACAAGAAATGAGCAGGCTTAAATCTCCAGAGTCCAGCTTATGTAGCCTTTAGGGCCAAAAGTGGTCAAGGATTGCATTCAGCTAAGAAAAATGCAACAACACAGGGAGAAAAAAAACTTTAGAAATTATTTCAGGATTCGAGAGAGCTCCAACTTTATACTAAAATTAGCTTGCCAATTATACATGACTGCAGCAAACATACGAAGGCTCAATGAATGATTTTAATCATTGACGAACTCCAATAAGACGCAATGAGACATAACTAGTTTTCTATAATCTGTTTTCTAAACAAAGAATGTCGTAAGAAAAAATAGGTTCTCGATCAGAAGACAAGTCTTACTGGCCAGGCTGTCCCTCTATACTGGCATAAGATGGGAGTGACATGGCTTCCAAAGCAGAGATTGAACCAGATATTGTTTTTCAAAACAATTTGGACATTTGCAAACCATGGGCACCTGATTTAGTAATCTCACAAGATTTGTGAATTAACTTTGTACCAGTAAAAAATTATCTTTTATTAGCTTCCCAGAAGATTTGTGTGATAACCCAAGCATGGAAGTACATACCGAATCTATTTGTGAAACAAAGTGCCTGCGAACGATTATCCCAGCCACAGCCTGAACAGACAACATTGAATGAAACGTAAATAAAGACAATTGAAATCAGAAGCAAATAATTTGCGCAGAATCTAATTACGTATAATAAGTTAGAGAAGAATTCTTCTAGAATTTTCAAAAAATGACCGCCTTAGAAGTGAAGCAAAAATCTCAAAGACCGGGCATAGTTTTTGAACTCCCTGGATTTTACAAAATAGGAGCGTAGACGTGCTGTAGCTTTATGGTCATGGGGAAAATATATTGCCTCCGAATATAGTTGACTGTTCAAACTGAAATGTTTTGCAACCTCTAAACCACAACAATTTTCTTTGGTAATTGCCCACGGAGAAGTTAAAACATTCATGCTCCCACATCCTTCACACTGTGTATTGTCAGATGCTTATAAGAAGAATGTGAGCGTATTTTCACTTACCTTCATCTCAGTTTGTGTAAGATAAGGCTGACCATCAGGATCCCGTGAGAGGTGAACTTTTTGTCCTTTTGTCTCTCCAGCATTAATCCATTCGCTTCTCACTTCAGGATCGGCCCACAGTGCTTCCATGTCATGGGGATCGATGCAGTCATCCCAGTATTTGAAGCTGACAGCCATCCCAGCTGTGAACTCGCTTGATGCGTTTATTGCATCTAACAGCAGAAGAAGAGGGTGATATAATAAGATGAAAAGGGAAATCGTCAACATTAAGGCTTCTGACACCTCTAGTTACACAAATCAATTTTTTTTAATTAGTTCGGTACGTAAGCATATAATTTCTCGGTATGGTATGGTTTGGCTACTTGAGAATACCATTTCGTCTTTCCCATTTCATAAGCAACCATATAAAATTTGCCCACATAAGGAATCTTGAAAGGAGTCCTCAAGTGCAACTAGATAATCAAGACCAATTAAACTGTCAAAAGATGGGGCACTCTAGCTAAGCGCTAGCTTATCACCTAAAGATGAGATCCACATTTGGAACTTTAAACTTTTAGCCTCTAGACTCTTCAATACAAATGCAATTATTCAACTAGCTGAGCAATATATACTGGGAAGGAAAATTTGAGAAAGAACATTATGATCAGGTGATATCATTGCCAAGGCAACCAACATTAGACAACCTAATAATGTAGCACACCATTCACGAAAGCCTTGGAAAAAATTGGAGCCATAGCATATATATATATAGCTGAAAGTTGATATTCAAAGGCCAAGTACCATCCGTATGTATCAAACAAATCACATGGTACAAGAGCAATTAATGTGATGTGATTTACGTCTTTTCTATGCCTTGCAGTTGTTTCTCTAACTTACATCATCCTCGCCTTATCCCTCAATTTGTTGGTAATCATGGAAACTACGATTCTGAGCTTTCAAATGCAGCCGTACATGTCAAATGGAATTCATTCAATACTAAATAAAAGGAAAGTTTCAACATTGATCAAAACCACAAGGATACAATCTATCAAACAGTACTATAAATGAGCTAACAAATATGCTACGTACCACAAAAAAACAATTACACAGCAATCATGCATTCGTTGATGTATAATTTTAAACATGCATCCAATTATAGTACTAGCTAGAGTACATTTTGAAAGGGATTCTATTATGAAAGCATATATGCTACAGTATATATAAGGCCCAGGCAATAACCAAAAGAAGAAATTAAGATGCATGAAGAGATCGACGTTTCAGAAAGAACGAGAGAATCACCTGCAGAAGATGGAAGTGCAGCAAAAATGAGCTGGAGGAAGAAAAAGGGAATAAGCTTGCAATTTCGAGCCCTCTTTCTTCCCCTGCGGCACAAGTTGTGGGGGAAGAAAGACAAAGCTAGGTTGGGAGGAGGGGAGAGAAATTTTTCTCACTTTTACCTCTCTCTCTCTCTCTCTCTCTCTCTCTCTCTGTGTGTGTGTGTTCCTAGCTAGCTCCCGCGCCTGAAAATGGTGAGAGGTAGAAATTAGTTAGTTAGATAAACAAGGAAGGAAAAACAATGGGGAAGTGGGTGTGCTATTTTAGCGGCAAACCACTGAACTAATTCCGGAAGGTCGATGGGATTCATGTGGTGCGGATTAATCCAGATTATCTGTGGACTCTCCTTTAATGAAACGCCATGTGGGGCGCATGCATGCATGCTAATTCGTTCGCTCCCACTTTATTTTAATACTCCTATAACATATATAGCGCCAATGGAAGTAGATATATTGGATGCTGGTTGGTTGGATCTAACTGTTACCATCTGAAAGAAACAAGGTGGAAAACGAGCATTATTATGCACGCTACCTACTGACTTGTTACTTCAAAATACTACTTTAGTAGGAATTACAATGGATATCAAGTTTTGGCATTCCCACTCATATCTTCACTACTAAAATGGATCGAGCACTCTCTCTTTAAAATTAACATCCATTACAAAAGGCTAATTGAAATTCTAAATAAAAATAGTAATCGATTTTCACACTCCAAAATTGATATTCACGCGCTATTTTTTAGTAAAAATTTTATACATAAAAATTATTTCACCAAAAGACAAAAAAAAAAAATGATGTGAATACCAATCTAGGAGTGTGAAATCACTCCCTTACCATCGCTCTACAGATGCAAAAACGTTTCTGGGACAGGATTTCGCTTTTGCAACAAGAATTTACTATTTGTGGCAATTTACGGGCGCATAAAGGGTTGGGTTTTCGACCAAGCCACCTGCACCGCTCGCACAAAACAGCCAAGCACAAAGCAAAATGAGACACAACAATTTACGTGGTTCGGCCAAATCGAACAGGCTTGCTCCATGATCGTGTCGTACCATACCAAAAATATATTTATAATTACTTAGAATTAACCCTTATTCAGAAGAATAGTGGCTAAGTCCGAGTGTCGATCCACGGAGACAATTTGGCTAAATTACGTTAGCTTCGATTAATTTCTAATTTATTTCGATAAAAGAGATTTGAGTGATTGGTTTTTGAAAACTAATTTAATTAAGGAAACAAGTAATGAAATTGATGAGAAACTAATGAGAGAAAAATCTAGGGTTTCGAATCCACCCTGACCACGTAACTAAGTTATGTGTAGGCTAGGTTTATTTATTCGAATCACAATTTGTCAAGAAAATAATTATGTTGTTAATTGGCATGGACGATACCATAGCACGGACCGTCTCGCTGGCACAATCCGTCTCTTTCACGGACTGTCCAGTGACACGATCCGTCTTACGAGCATAATCCATCTCAGTTACCCAAGCACAAGCAGAGAAAACCATTGTTTAATTTGGTATTTAAAACTGCAAATACAAATACACAACCAATAGAAAGAATTAAAACGATTCCATCTGAGTTAGCAATTTAATAGCGTGCCCAAAGCGTAGGGCTAATGTCGGAGTTAGCAATTTACCGGTAAGACCGGATCGAATCCACAGGGACCGAACGTACCGAGCGTGAAATTTGTCTTGCGCGTGATGGTTTTTAGCCTTGAAGCGGCAAACTTTGACTTGTGATTTGGGGTGGAATTCTCTCGACTTCGAAAACGACTTAGAATTGATTGAAAACTAAATTAAACTAAGGCAAGGTCTAGGGGATTTCAACACCCATGACTTGGGCCGATTCATTCTCCTCTAAGATAACTGGCTCGGAGATGTCGTTAAACATCTCCGAACGAAAGGTTTGGAACTTAAACTCATTTAAACTAGAAATAGTGTTTTGCAAAAACTAGGAATTTTCGGTTCATTTGGCAAACGGCCGAGTTGACATCACCCTAAGCATCACACGTGCCAAGTAGATAAACCATTGGCTACGTGTGATCAAAGAGATTAACAAACCCGGTCTTTGGTACATAAAATTAATCCTAATTCTTTGCTAAACAAATAATGTGTACAACATTGCGAGGAGAGCGAATCAACCGGAGTCACGGGGTGTTAATCACCCCATGACCAAGCCTACGTAAGCTACTCACACAACATACTAGAAGATTTGACTAGAAATTTGAAGGAAATAAAGAACATGACAAATGTGAAAATAAACTTGATTTCTTGAAAGATCTAAGTAGTAGGAACAACTTTAAACCTAAGGTAATTAACCAAACACAACTATTTAAGTGAGATTTTAAGAGAGAAAGCTAGAAAATGAAGACAAGATTTAACCGACGAAAATGCAAATAAACTAGATTTATATGAAGATCCAACGATTACAAGAACTATTAATAAACGAGAAATGAAACGAAACTAAAAAGGGAAAACTTCAATAAAGCCCCTGAACTTTTAGCCAATTCTCGAAAAAACACCTGGACTTCAGCCGTTAATAAAACCGCACTCGAACTTTATGTTCTGTCAACAAAAAAACCCCTGCCTCCCATTCTGTTAATGCTTTTGACAGAGGAGTTAACGAGGGTTAACTTTCAGTAGCCCTACCTACCATTTTGGTTGTGCACCAGGATAAAGTTTTAAAAAATGTGGTTTATGATGACCGATGAACGATCCAAACCGTTGATTATTTTTCAAATAATTTTTCGAGTTGACCTGGAAAATTTCAAATCAATTGGATATGTTAAGTGCCAGATCGAATCATCCAATTTTCATTTAGAATTTAGGATCCTATAATCGGAATGAAACCTTGAACGATTAGATCGGGCACTTACATGTATCTGATTAAGTTGAATTTTGAACGGTCAACTCAAAAAAATATTTCAAAAATAACTAAGGGTTTGGATCGTTCGCATGGGACCCCAGAATGGAGCCCACACATGAACCACGGCTACTAATCACCACCACCCCCGAATTCACCATGGCTGAAAAGGAAAGAGAAAATGCAATCCCAGTGCTGACTGTCCTGAAGATCAAATCCGATCCTCAAGTCCTCGTAGACGCCCCACCCTCGTTCCTTCAAACGAATCCAATCGAACCCCTCGAAAATGTTAACCCACCACGAATTCAAGAAATCGAAGAAACATTGTTGTTAGTTGGACGACACCTAGATTGACATATTATGTACATGTGATTTTGCACTTTCATGGATTCTTGAATTCTGGGTTTTTTTGTTCAATTGACATAAATGCATTTGATTGGAGCTTTGATGGGTTCTTGAATTTTGGATTTTTCTTGTTCAATTGACACATTTGCATGTGATTTGAGCTTTGATAGGTTCTTGAATTTTTTGTTTTTAGTACACGGGACTTGGGTTTCGGCAAAGAAGATTGAAGCAGAGGGGTTCGAGTTGAGATGAATGAGGGTGATTACGATGTAGCTTGGTGGCTCATGTGTGGGTCCCATTCCGGGGTCCTACACGAACGATCCAAACGGTTGATTATTTTTTAAATACTTTTTTGAGTTAACCCTGAAAATTTCAACTCAATCAGATACATGTAAGTACCCGATCCAATCGTTCAAAGTTTCATTCAGATTATAGGATCCTAAATTTTGAATGAAAAAGTGGACGATTTGATGAAGTACTTACATGTATCGGATTGACTTGAAATTTTCCAGGTTAAATTAAACAATTATTTGGAAAATAATCAACGGTTTGAATCGTTCATCGGTACATCATAGACCACATTTTTTTAAAAACTTGTCCTGGTGCACAACCAAAATGGTAGGTAGGGCTAGTTGGGCAGCGGAGAGTTAACCATCGTTAACTCCCTCTGTCAAAAGCATTAACAGAATGGGATGGCAGGGGTTTTTTTGTTAACGGAATATAAAGTTCGGGTGTGATTTTGTTGACGGCTGAAGTCCAGGTGTTTTTTCGAGAATTGGCTCAAAGTTCAGGGGTTTTTTTGAAATTTTCCCAACTAAAAACTTACTAGTGTTCTTGAAGGAAAATAAAAGCTTAAAGCTATGGAGGATTTCTCCTAAAACTAAACTAAACTAAAAAGAAGGAGAGTCAAGAGAGATAGAGGGAGGGAGAGATATATACAAACACCCTTTCTCTCTCACAAAAATATCCTAAAAGCAACTAAAAGTAGAAGTTTCCGTAAGTGGAAAGTAAGAAAATTGCTCAAAAAGGCTGACTGAGCCATTTGGTATCGATACCAATGAACTTGGTATCGATACCCTTCTTTAATTTTTCCCACGTACCTCTTTGGTATTGATACCAAGTAATGGGGTATCGATACCCGATGCGCTGGATTTTTTCTGGCACAAACTGGCACTTTGGTATCAATACAAATTAGTGGGGTATCGATACCAATGCCTTCAGACAGATTTTTTACCCGACTTCGCGGGCACGCCCTGGCTTCGTCCGAACTCGGAATGCCGCAATTCTTAAACCGTTGGAAAGCTCTATGAGTCTACTTTCAAACCCAATTGGCCTCATTTTCATGGCCTTTGTATCTTGAGAGAAATGAGTCTTTTCCTATCAGTATGTCGGATTTTCTCGAGGCTCATGGCTCCAGATTTCTTGTTCCTTTGTTTCGGGCCTTCCTTGAACCTTCCAAAGCTCCTTGAATCGACTTATAAGCTTCGGCGATTGTCCTTCATGGCATTGCGGGACCTTGGGTACATTCGGATACAACCGGGAATTATTTAGAGCTTTGGACACGCCCTTTTAGCTTTGATTTTCTGAAACTCATAAAAAACACAACTCGTGCAGAATCATTCATATAAAAGCACAAAATGCACGTGTGTGTGATCAAGACGAGCGAGATAAGCCCGTAAATATATAACATTTGGGGCTTATCACAACCCTTCCTACTCCGTGTACGTGTCTGCAACTGACACCCTTGCCCAACTGAACAACATATACCGCTTGTCACATGCCTAACAGCAGCCGCTCTTGTCATGACAGAACCCACAA
The DNA here is from genome assembly GCA_036023075.1 of Gaultheria prostrata. Lineage (NCBI taxonomy): Eukaryota > Viridiplantae > Streptophyta > Magnoliopsida > Ericales > Ericaceae > Gaultheria > Gaultheria prostrata. Next base: position 26,954 of record JAXBDA010001653.1, read on the forward strand.
AAGCCTGTATAGCCCATCAATCATCCTACACCGCAGTAAATCCATGTCTCCCTCTTAACCCGAAGAACTCCGTTATTCGTTGAAAAACTGTACCCTCTCTCATCAAGCATCTCGAGAGAAATCAATTTTTTCTCCACACCTGGCACGTGTTGTGAAGACCCGGAAATTCATATTTATTTTTCGTAAATAACAATGGGATAATGTGAGGAATTGAATAGAATGACAAAATTGACTAAGTGTTGGTGTGTTGGTGAGATATATGTTGATTGGGGTGTGTTTGGTTTGCACAAGTCACATTTGGACTTGATGTGTAATTATAAAGATATGTATGTGTGTGTATGTGGTGAGAGAAGAGAGAGAAAACTCACCTCTTTCCCCAAAAATTCAGTCATCTCCTACCTCTTTCTCCTCCATAGCTCCCCAAGCTCATTTCTCCACCAATCCAAGCCAACCCTTAAGTCCCAAACTTACTTCCTTCACAAAAGTTTCTCAAAATTTTGTGCTCTACGCGTTGGTGTGCCTTTTTCACCCCCGTGTTTGAAGATTTTTGCTTGGAGTTTGGAGCTTGAGCTAGGGTTTCACTCTTTGAGGTGTTTTCTAGTCAAAATCTTAAGAGGTAGAAGAATCTCTATCAATTCTCAATGCAATATGTTGATTGTTTGTGGGTATATCCATATTTGTGCTTTAACCACTTTGGAAATGGAGAAAATGTCATATAAACCCAACCCATGAGTTCTTCATTGTAATCACTTGTTGTTGGATCCCAAATTGTTGGCCTAACTCACCTTCCAAAGTTCTCACAAAACCCATGACTCAAAACCCACCAAAATCCCCTTGAGATTGTGCAAAATTTGACTCGTAACACAGTTGGATCGATCCACCTTTGCTAGTGGATCGATCCACTTCATTATTTTTGGGAACAGAGGGCAGTGGATCGATCCACCTTTGCTAGTGGATCGATCCACCTAGCTCTTGTGGACCGATCCACCTTTGCTAGTGGATCGATCCACCTAGCTCTTGTGGACCGATCCACCTTTGCTAGTGGATAGATCCACATTTGCTAGTGGATCAATTCACCTAGCCTTTTGTCGATAATTTTGACCTTTTTGGCCTTCGATCGAGTTACGTGCGTGCTATATCTATTCTTGTTGAATTGAAACACTTTGAGACACCTACCATAAATATCATGAGAAATGTTTGCTGAGTTTTTAAGTTCCCTTGGGTCTCACGTGACGAGTTTGACACTTAATGACGCGAGTTGACGATTGTTGAACGAATTAGGGTTTTTGAGCGTTGATTTGAGTTGAGCTATTGCATGGATACTTAAATGAAGTGATTGAGCATGAAATGATAATTAATGATGAAAAGATTGACACGGGGCCCGAAAGGGTATGCCCGGAGTGACACGGGGGCCGAAAGGGTATGCTCGGAGTGACACAGGGCCTATATGACATGCCCGGAATGACAAGGGGCCTTTATGGTATGCCCGGATTATGTTGAATGGAATAATTGAATAAGACGCATGATGAGGGTGTATAGAGAGTACGAGAGGTACACTTGGTATGTTTTGGACACAACGGAGTGATTGTTGATCTAATGTGACGAATCTTGGACCAATCTACTATGTTTGATTTTCCGTGACGTCCTTGATTATTCTTATTGGTTTTCCTTCCTTCGTTGTACTTCATGAGCATCTCATTTACATTTAGAATAGATATATGTTTTCCTACTGGGCTAGTGAGCTCACCCTTATAATTTTCAGGTACTCAACAAGGCGGAACATGACTTGGCGTGTGGGTGTGCATGCATGACTTCATATTTTGAAAGCTAATTGGACGAGTTACATGATCATTTTCGGATGCCGAGTGGAAAAACTGTGAGGTTGACGGGGGTGCGACACGTGTCACGCCCCAAATTTCATAAACATAATTAAGTACATAATCCACGTGGGGGTCAACATCTTCCACGGTCAAAGTCAAATTACATGTTCAAAGTCAATGAAAGTCAAGTTTAGTGTACCCAAATCAATTACATAAGCCGAATAATCTACACGAATTTCTAGCCAAAAATACATGAATTACAAGTTAAAAGTTCATTTTCAATATCGCATTGCCAACAACCGGACTCGTCGAATCATTAGCCATCCGGACAAGACCTTCATTTCATACCTCGTACTCCCAAAACTGTAGTTTATCCCTGCAAACATGATATAAGCACCCAGAATCCAATACCCAATTTGATTCCTATGTCTGTAGTGTCTGACACGGCCAACATAAACTCACCATCGGATTCTTGAACCACAACTGTTGCCTCCTTTATTGGTTTTTATCCTTATTCACCTTGTACTTTGGACAATTCCGCTTGATATGCCCCTCTTCTTGGCAATGATAACAAGTAAAAGTCTGACCCCTCGACTGAGAATGATTGCTACCTCCTTTCACTTTTATGTTTCCTCTGGTTTGGCCGCTTCCCCTGTTTCTGTCTGAAACTAATGTCCTTGACTCCTCATCCTGTTCAGTCCCCATCTATTTCCTCCTCGCCTCCTAGTTGAATATTGCATGCTTAACCATTGCCATAAACAACTTACCTCCCGGCACTGAGTTGCTGAGAGAAACCACCAGTGTCTCCCAATAATTCGGTAAAGAACTGAGCAACAAAAGAGTCTGCAACTCATCATCGAACTTCATTCCAACATTAGACAATTGATTTACCAAACTCTGAAACTCACTGGAATGCACGAAAACCAAATTTCCACTCCGGAGTTTTAAATGTACAAGTCTCCTCGTCAGTAGCACTTTATTCCAAGATGTTTTCGATTGATACATCTCCTCAAATTTCGTCCACAGAGTGTAAGCGTTTGTTTCCTGAGCTTCATGATGAAAAACCTCCTGCCCAATACACTGGCGAATTAACCCTATCGCTTTCCTATTCATTTTCTTCCAATCCTCATCCTTCGTTTCCGCCGGTTTGACTTCTAAAAGTTCTAAGGGACCATACAAATCTTTCCATGACAGCATGTCCTCCATCCGAGCTTCCAAACTAAGTAATTGGTTGTCGTCAATAGGACCATGGTATTCATACTACTATCCGACATCTTTGCACCAAGATAGTCTCCAAAAACCGCCCTAAGAACTCCCAAAAGTTGATTCGAAACACTAGACAACAATTTAAAGCGGTAAATGAACCATATCATCAAAATTTTTAGTTGAATCTCCACAATCCGAGCCCGGGATTGAATCCAGAATGTCGAAACAAGTCTAATTCTAGAATTGAACCCCCAGAAAAGGTCTGAACTGGGCAGAATGACCTTCTGAACCTTAAAGAACCGTCCAGATGACCTTCCTTTTTAACTGCCACTGACCCTTCTGACTTGCGCCTAAATCGCCTCTAACCCCTTTGAACCCTTGATGATGTCACACTGACATCACAGTGATCCTCTTCAACCTCCCGCGCGCATGTAACACACGTGCTGCGAGTAGATTTAACCCGATCGGCACGCGCCTCCTTCAACAGACGCATGTGGGCACCTCTGATGTCCTTCAGCGATCTTTGTGATCGTCTTAATGAGACAAACAAAACCCTGTGCTCAAACCTTGTATCTGATCACTTTTGATATGACCGGTACCCACCAGTCACTCTGCGCCTCCCGCCGGTGTTCAAACTGCTCGTGTGAGCTACTCAGTTGTTGAACGATGACGTTTGCTGATGCTTTAATGGCTTCCGAGTGATTTTTCCAACTAATTTTCGTGCTATCTGGTGCTCCAACCCGCGCTTTGATACCAGATGTTCGGTTTTAGACCTAGCCACCTGCACCACATACATAAAACAGCCAAGCACAAAGTAAAATGAGACACAACAATTTACATGGTACGGCCAAATCGAACATGCCTACGCCACTGGGAGGGAAATTTCACTATATCTTCAGAGATTATAATCCAAGTGATTACACACTCACTCAATCTCACATTACAATGAAATCCTCACGGTTCTCTTGTGTATCTCTCCACCTTATTCTTTTCCTCTCTCAAATTGTCACACACACACTAGAAATGAGATACAAAGGGAGTATTCAACCAAGAGGGATACAACAACCAAATACCCTCCCAACCTGGTCCAATGGGCGGCCGACCCACATAGGGGTAGACCCCAACGAAAAGCTATATGGAACCATGTCATAAAAGAACGTTATGTGTGATTGTCTTTTTTTTTTTAATTCATGAGGGGATTTTCCGGCCGCAAAAAATTGGATGGAGCAAGCCAAGTCATAATAGAAGAGCAACTGTACAGCGAGGTTGCAAACAAACCGAGCAGCTCGTGGCTCGGCTCGACTTGGCTTGGCTCTGCTCGGCTCGTTCGTTTAGTAATTGAGTCGAGCTTGAATTCAAGTTCGAATTATAGGCTCATTTAGTAAACGAGCTCGGTAAAGCTCGAGGTTTGTCATCTGCGTCTGGAGTTCACGGACGCAAGCAGCTGGATGGAGCCAGCAACTAGCCAAGTCATAATCTCGTACTGTACATAAAAGAGCAAAGAGCACGTGTGTTTGGAGGTCATTCCAACCCTGATTTGCACAACACGACAACCACACCTACCTGAAAAGACACACAGATGGTGGTGGTTAGGTAGTTCTAGAGAGAGAGAGAGAATGACGTTCCCTCCCTCCTCAGAATCTCCGCTCATTTTACGCTTTTTAAAGAGTTGGCGTGCATTTTCCTCTCTCTGAAGTCAAAACCTTTATTAGCAGCAGGCGCTCTCTCTCTAGGGTTTTACAGCTCGTCTTAGTTTGGGGGAATAATATGGCCTCCTCTTCTCTCATCAGATCTTCAACTCACGTTCTCAGAGCCTCCTCCTCCTCACCTGCCGATATCTCACCTCCGGCCTCTCTGTTTCGTAACGCCGGTCAATCCAAGGTAACTAATTCGCTTCACTGATCGGTCAACAAAATCCTACTTTTATGTATTTCCGACATTTGTATTCTACTCTTCATCTTATTTTGCTGTTTCAGATTTGTTAGATAAGACGGATTTTTTATTTTTTGGTTTTTAATTGTCCTTTTAGCTTCTTCTTTTCTTTTCTTTTCTTTTATTATTGCTCGACATGAACTTGATCCGAAATGTGATTTTGATTTTCTTCCGTTTGGTTTCTAAGAGAACAAATGAATAGTCAAATTCTGGCATATGGTATAGTCGAGCTGAAGCGTCTCACTTGTTGGCTGTTGCAATCAAACGTTTCATGTTTTCTGGGAAGTTGAGCTAATGAGGTCCTGTTTGTTAGCGAGAATCACGAAAACGTTTGATTTTGGTTTCTCCTTTTTAGATTTGCTTCGTCCTATTGAAAACTGTAGTATATGTCTGAGTTGTTTTTGGTCCTAATGCTGTTTCCACGTTCTTACCTTCTGTTTTCACTACGATAATTTGCGGCTGGAATAGCCCTTAATAACGACATGGTTGTTTTATATCTATTCAGCTTTCTTCTGTTAGCTTCAATCGCTATCAGAATTATTCAAAGTCTTTTGGTGCTGTTGTTCTTGGCAAGTCATCTTCCTCACAGTTGAGTGACCATAGGTTCCTATCTCTATCTGTTAGTGATAATAGTGCATGCTTGTTGTTATCGATGCTGAATGAGTTCTGTCTAAATTGCACAGGAACTGTGGTGCTACTTTGCAGCCGATCAAAGCAATTGCTACCGAAATTCCTCCTACAGTTTCGAGTAAGAACCAGAGTTTCATATTTAGAGAATGATAATGTCGGTTTGTGACATTAGGAAGTTGTATTTGTTAACATATTTATTTTGTGTTTTTTAGAATCACAAAGCAGTGGAAAGGCAAAGGTTGGGATCAATGGTAAGTTTATTTGATGATTTCTGTTGTGCCTCGGTTGTTCTTGGATCTGTTCTTGGATCTGCGACTTTTTCTCTTATTTTGGGAGTTATAGCTGTTCCTTCAGCATTGGTTGTTCTCCTTTAGACAACAGGCTTCAAAGCTTGATAAAATGGTCTTTACAACTTTTGAATTTCTCATGGTGTTTCTCCATTAAAGAAGCACCATGTTTCAGCGGTTACTGTCTTCAGTCTTGGATAAGTTGTTTGCATTCCTTCGAGTCTTAGGACTTTCATTCAATTCTCTCAGTCACTCTGGATCAAAATTATGTAACTTTTCTACTTGGTCCAAAATACACATATCATCGCATTGGAAGATTTTCTAGGCAAACAAAGACTTGACATGTCCGAACCTACAAGGTCAAAGGCTTGAAATGAGCAATCTGAGTAGCAGGTTTATATGATTCAAAATCATAACCTGTGTAGGTTTTGTTTCTGTTATCCAACATGGTTACCTCATTCCTTTTGTATTTGTGACAACTGTTGAGGGCCCACATAGTTTGTCCTTCTGTTCATGTCGTGGTTATTGTCTCTGCATTGAGGAGCAATATCATCATTCCTCATCTGTAGGAGTTTGTTAATGATAAAAGTTTGGACTTTGTAAGTATTTTGGACCAAACAGCCTCTCTGTTTCGTTGCAAGTCCCTTTCGCTGACAAATTTGAACTCTGAGATTGATTGCCCCATCAACAATGCTGATTTATTTAACTCTACTTGCCAACCCCACTATCTCAAGCAAAAGTACTCTATCAATATTCAACAAATTAATGATTTATCATGACATCTCACATGTTCTTGCAGGTTTTGGTCGGATTGGCAGATTGGTTTTACGGATAGCAAGCTCTAGGGATGACATTGATGTTGTGGCTGTCAATGATCCTTTTATTGATGCTAAGTACATGGTATGACTGTATGAGCACTGCTTTGCTGCTCTTTTGTTTGGGATTCTCCTATGCTTGCTGAAATCATATTTGTATATTATATCCAGAAAGCACTAGCGACGCTAGTGTATAGAGAGTGGGGTCAGCTGACCCCACGGGGGGAAAAAATACTACTATTATATTAATTTTTTTTACAAAAATCATAAATGAACCCCCTAAATTTGGTGGTGACAGCACTGGATAACTCCTAAAAGTTGATAAAAGTTACTTCTTTGTGTGGCTTGTTTGAATTCTAATCACTCGTTTTGTTCTTTTGATAGTGAGAGATTGATCTGTCTTGCTAGGTTGAGCTTTAAATGTGATTTTTGTTGGAACAAGATTTGTAGTTGCCATTACTGTGACGTTTTTCTTTGGTTTATGGTTGATAAAAGTATTTGATTTTTATGAAACCGCACTTCCGAACTCATGGAGTCGCTACTGCCAGAAAGTACTGTAATCTTCTTTGAATTTGGGTGTAAGCAGAACTGAGGAGATCTTGAACGAGGCAAGCTCGGGTAGCTAAGAGATAACTTTTACCTCATTTGATGAGCCAAGTGCAAGCAGGAATTCTACATGCGTTTCATGTCTTGGCCGTGCTAGGTTTAGCAAGAGTTGCACTTGTTTCAGTTTATAATGATTTGAAATTGAACTAAATTAAACTTGGTTAAATGGGTGCAAACTAAGGATGACCAGAAGCCTCTACCATGAGTACATGATACAAGACAAGATATGAAGGGTTTTAATTTATGGAAGCGTTATTTTAGCAATAGATTGATTTAGGATATTTTAATTTTCTGCGACTTGTTTTGGCATGGTTTTATTAGGTATTAGTCTTAATTTGCATAAGTAGGTTAAGTAAAATCTTTTATTTTTATTAGTCTTTTTAGTTTCCTTTTATTGTTTTTCTTGGTTAGCAAGATTCTATTATTTCCTAGTTGAGTTAGGGTTTAGCTTATAAATAAGGGTATAAGCCTATGGCATTATTTAGCTTTTAATCAAATACAATTATGAGTTTAATCTCTTTCTATTATGGATTCAAGAACTCTCATGGATTCGAGAACCTATCTCGTTTCGAATAGTACGCTAGCTATTCTCTCGTGAATTCTGTTGTGTCAAGTGGTATCAGAGCAAGATCGTTTTTGGCTCGATGGCGCCTAACAAAGTTGATGACACGACCTGTGACGTTGCTCAGGGTCTTGCTGATCTCAGGGTGACGGTAGAAGAACAACAAACCCAGTTTGCAGAATTTCATGATGCTACTTGAACACAGCTTACGAACATTCAAGAAATGCTGCAACAGTTGACTCTTACCTTCAACCAAGAGCCAGTAAGTGTTGAAGAGAATCGCGTGGTGGGAGTTGCCCAACGCCGTCCTCTTGACCAGGTTCGGGAACGCGCGGTGGGATTTGCCCAACGCCAGCCTGGTAACCAGATTGTAGTTGGGAAACACCTAGCAAATCGTGCTGATTTTAGGTATTATGACAACTTACCAAAATTCAAGGGCCATGAATATTTTGAGGACGCTTTAGATTGGATTTTAGACATTGAAGATTTTTTTGAGTATGTGAGAATGCCGTCCGGAAAAAGGTGGAAATATTGCTATTAAAACTTACGGGGCCAGCACTACGGTGGTGGTTAGATATGCAACTATGCAAGATTTAAGAGAGCAATGGGGAAAGCATCCGATTCGCGTATGGTCAAGAATTAAAAAACTTATGATGGAGAGATTTTTGCCATGGAATTATGAGCAATTACTAAAGGAAATATATGAGTTAAACCAACAAAGAACAATCAACCCATCTGCCAATAATGTTGTTGAAGAAGCTTTAAAAGAGGGGTAATTCAAGTTGATGAGAAGAAAAATGATATGGATTTGGGTGAGAAGCAGAAAATTGACATTGATGTTGGTGAACAAATTATTGAGGACCCAATTGATTTTTCAATGGAAGAAATTGATGTTGCTACCTTATCTGATGACTCTATGGTCAAGCCAGCACATCTCAATGAGCCAATCATTGATGTTTCAACCAATGTTAAGATGAGACAAGATAAGGAGGACCCACAATGTCAAGTTTCCCTTATTGATGTTTCAACCAATGTTAAGATGAGACAAGATAAGGAGGACCCACAATGTCAAGTTTCCCTTATTGATTTTCTTCGAGTGCAACAGTATGATTGGATTCCATATATTCATTTAGTGGATCTTATCAATCAATGAAGCATGCAGAGAAGATATCATTGCAAATATTATTTTCTGTGATATTTTGGAAGGAAATAAAGGGATTGAAGTATTCAGTATCAATTTATTTGGCCTTGGAAGATGGCAGATTCCTAACTAGAACTCGAGGTCGAGATCTTTTGAAGAAAAAGAGACTGATATGATACAGGACAAGATGCGAAGGGTTTTAATATATGGAAGCGTTATTTTAGCAATGGATTGATTTAGGATATTTTAATTTTCTGCCTTGTTTTGGCATGGTTTTATTAGGTATTAGTCTTAATTTGCAAAAGTAGGTTAAGTAAAATCTGTTTTTTTTATTAGCCTTTTTAGTTTCCTTTTATTGTTTTTCTTGGTTAACAAGATTCTATTATTTCCTAGTTGAGTTAGGGTTTAGCTTATAAATAAGGGTATAAGCCTAAGGCATTGTTCTGCTTTTAATCAAATACAATTCTGAGTTTAATCTCTTTCTCTTGTGGATTCAAGAACTCTCGTGGATTCGAGAACCTATCTCGTTTGGAATAGTACGCTAACTATTCTCTCGTGAATTCCGCTGCGTTAGTACATTATATGTCACGATTGAGAATAGCTCAACTCATATAGATTTCTGACAATTTGGTACTTGAGTATAAGGTTGTACTCGTCTCAAGGTTTTGGGTAACCTTGCAGGGTCTGATCATGCTTGAATGATATATGGTGGCACAGCTCAGATATTGTGTTCTTTATGTTTCTTTTCCAATTAAAATAAAGTTGTTTATGTGACGTTATTATTAATCGTATTATTATGGGAATAAATGATGAAACATCGAATCGTCGAAAGCATCGCACCAATTGTTTCAGGATCCTAAACTGCTAACCTATGGTGAAGTTCTTTATTAGAGAATTGAGTTTGAGTTTTTTCGCACAACCTGCTTGAAAACCCTAGTTTCAGAGCATCATGTTAGTCTTGACTTGTGTAATTGAAGGTGGTCGATTGAGCTTGAAAGCAGCTTAACCTTCACTCTGGACAAATCCAATATGGATCTTAGTCACCATACAGTCAAATGCTATTTGTTTCTAGTGAATTTAATCGGTAACATGTCTTCTTAACCTTTGTTGATTTGTTTTGAAAGATGTTGAACTGGTTTAAGTGAGCAGCTTTCTCCTGTCCACTATTTCAAACCTTTTTACACTGGATAGTAGAAGTGTAGAATTCACTTGCACTTATTTTGGTCTATTCAATTGCGGCGAACACTTTAGATCCCCAGAAGTAGGTTAAAAAATACGTTTGTCATGATATTTGTGCGTATTTCACATTGTAATTGAGTTTGCAGTTGACTTGTGCATTTGGTGACATGCAACTTATGGTGGTTTCCTTTTTCCAAAGATTTTTTTTTCATCTTAACGTATTATTTTTTTGTGATATATTCAGAAAAACTAGAATGTTGATTTAGAAAATCTTGGTAACTTTGTCTTGTCTTCTTCCGTGAGATATCTGATTATTTTGTTGCATTGCATTTTCTTCTTCTTTTCCTCTCTTTCTGGACTGGTCAATAGCATATCTTTGTTTGTGAATTACTCTCTCTCCCTTCGTAAAACCTGGTGTTTTTTCTCTCAGGCTTACATGCTTAAGTATGATTCTACGCATGGAGTTTTCAAGGGAACCATCAATGTCCTCGATGAGTCCACTTTGGTTATCAATGGGAAGCAGATTAAAGTTTCAAGCGTAAGGTATAGTGGTGAAACCTTTTCTGTACTTTCAGTATTTTCCTTGCAATGCAGTGGGCCCGTATGATATAATATTTCCAGCACTCTATTTCAAATGATAACCTAAAATCACAATCTTCTGTTTTACGAGTAACATTAACATCCTGAGCTCTCTCTGTTCAGAGACCCTGCAAATATCCCTTGGGGTGACTATGGGGCTGAGTATGTAGTTGAATCTTCTGGGGTTTTCACAACAGTTGATCAAGCTTCAGCACACAAGAAGGTTAGTCTATGCAACTTCTTGATTCTTCAGTTGTAAGTTATTCTAGTCTCTCTTCCCCCGTTTTACACACACATCAACATATGTGTACCCCTACATATCTTTTGAGGTGTGATTATGATGTGCAGGGTGGTGCCAAGAAGGTCGTGATATCCGCACCGTCAGCTGATGCACCTATGTTTGTGGTGGGAGTAAATGAGAGTACATACAAGCCAGACATGGATGTTGTTTCCAATGCGAGCTGCACTACCAATTGTCTCGCTCCTCTTGCCAAGGTTTACTTGCATTTAGAATATTAAGCTTTTGGTTTCTTTATTCTATGGACTATAGACTAATACCAGTCTTTACAGTCTTATTCTAACTATTTTGATCTTAAAAATGCACCTATTCTGTTTATGTAACCATCGCCTCCCACTTTATATGTTTTATAGGTGGTCCATGAGGAGTTTGGCATTTTAGAGGGTTTAATGACAACAGTTCATGCAACCACAGGTCTCTCTCTCTCTCTCTCTCTCTCATTCTCAATGCATTTTTCTATTGGTTTGTGAGATTATTTTTATGCTCTTTGATGTTCAGCAACACAAAAGACGGTTGATGGCCCTTCGATGAAGGATTGGCGAGGTGGCCGTGGAGCTGGACAAAATATCATCCCTAGTTCAACAGGTGCCGCAAAGGTATGAGGAGGAGCATTGTCATGTTGAGGAGAATAAAGAGTGACCTTGTTAATTATAGTGATTTTTCTTTTTGGCCATTGTAGGCTGTTGGAAAAGTTCTTCCAGAGCTTAATGGCAAGCTCACAGGAATGGCCTTCCGTGTCCCAACTCCTAACGTTTCTGTTGTGGACTTGACTTGTCGACTTGCGAAGAGTGCTTCTTATGAAGATGTCAAAGCAGCCATAAAGTATGTTTGGCTTTTCTTTATCTGCTGCATTAACCACCATGCTTTCTTACTCACCTTGCATGTATTCCCTTTTTCACTTCCCAAGAGGAAAAGTAATTGGTCCTTGAATTTTAATTGTAGGTATGCCTCGGAGGGGCCGCTGTTAGGCATTCTTGGATACACAGATGATGATGTTGTCTCCAATGATTTTGTTGGCGACTCAAGGTCAACTTTATTCTTTCTCGCTCTTTAGGATTTTCCGGTGCAAGTATTTTGCATACTTCAATGTAGTATCTTCCAGAAGTGGATCCTCTTTGGCCTGTCAGCTATACTGAACAGTATCTCCTGCTTACGTCCTCATTGGCTGTCATCACCTGGTTAATATCAGTGGTGACTTGTATATGTTACTCCTACCATCTTTTGTGGAAACCAGTTCCACATAATTGTTTTCCTTCAGACTCTTGAGTCGTGAATGGCAGTAAAGCGCCCCGTATTAGGGTTAATGGTCCTCATTCCCTGTTGTTTTGCCTTTTATCTGATAGTTACCTTCCATGGGGATTTTCTTTCTCAGGTCGAGTATATTTGACGCCAAGGCTGGGATAGGTCTGAGTGCCTCTTTCATGAAGCTTGTTTCCTGGTACGACAATGAGTGGGGTTACAGGTACTCTCTCTCTCTCTCTCTCTCTCTCTCTCTCTCTCTCTCTCTCTCTCTCTCTCTCTCTCTCTCTCTCCATATGTGAGTGCATGCACTCCTAGTGCTGAGGTATTGATCATTAGCAAATCATTTTGGCCTCTATTGCAGCAACCGGGTGTTGGACCTGATAGAGCACATGTCTTTGGTGGCTGCCAACAACTGAGTATACTGGGAGACGGCTGCTGTTACGTTTTCAGTTCTTTATAGCATTCAAGAGTTGTGTGGTTAGAGCAGCAGTATATTTTGTTAGTCTTCAGTGTCATCATGTGAGCTTACAATTTCCATTAAGGGAACCAAAAATAAGGGTACTCTGATCATAATGACCTCATTTTTGTGACAATTTGTTTGAACCAGTGATTGCATCTTTTGTCATTAACTAGTTTTGCAGACCTAAGAATTTGGAGCGGAAAGCTCATGTGTAAGGTCTTCCCCATTCTCTAGTGGGGGTTGGAATGATCAATCCAGTTTTCCCTCACTACATGAAATATGCATTTTCAGGTTTCTAAAGTTGCCAATGATCAATCCAGTTTTCCCTCACTACATGAAATATGCACTTTCGGTTTCTAAAGTTGCCACTGTTTGCAATATTAAAAATACTGCGGATTTCCTGTAACAACTTTAAGATTTTGATAACCAGAAACAGTCAAGAGGATATCTCCTGACATCCTAGGTCTAATCTCTTGGAGCTGAGGGGTGAACATCCCTTGAGTGCGTTTTTTACCGTTTTCCAAAATCTAAACACAATCATGCAAAAGTTATTCAGCAAAATATGCGTTCTGTTCAGCGACACTATATGAACTCATTTTGTTCTGTTTTAGAGAAGGATAGCCTTGAAAGAGTAGTTTTGGGAATTACACCCAATACCGCAATACGCATTGCAGTTTCAATAGGCCAACCAGCAACAAAGAAAGCATGGGCATTTGCTTCAGCCAAGCTCGAAATGACCAGTCAAATCATGGTTGCCAAGTATTGGCATCTCAAATGTTGCTCAATTGTTATAGGTGTTAGATTTAGAAAGTCTTTCAGGCAACACTTAAAGAGTAAAACACTGTTATACATTCTGCCGAGTACCACGTAAAAACACTGTTATACATTCCTGCATTGGTCGACATAACAATTGTGCACAGAATCACGCTTAACAAATATATAAGTTTCTAGTAAGAATGTAAAGCTATGATAAACAGTCCCGTCACAGAAAGTAAAGTAAGAATGCCAACAGCCACTATGAGAAATAAAATCCAGATACAGAGGTGGTCTCTCTTTCCTACTCCGTATGGACGATATCTCCCACATGTAAAAAGGTTGCAATGACAAGGTAGAACAACTGAAATACAATACATAGCATACAAGACAACACGAGCAATCCTCAGCATGTCTAGCTCCACTCATTCAAATGACCTTTCTGGATGATGCCATTCTCATTCAAGTATTCAACAAACTCATCAATAAGATAAGGCCAGGCACCTTCTGCATCATAGTTTGATAGCATTGGGTCCACCATCTGAAATAAGAACATAAGATGATAGAGAGGTCATTTTGATAGCATAATCTACTTGGACAAACTACCATCGTCTTATGTAAACAGTGCTGCTTAGTTTGATTCCTTTTACAAAAAAATTCATAATGTTTACCACATTAAAACCTTCATAAACTACATAGCTAAGGTATAAATATTCAATTTTGACCACAAGCAAATTGTTCGGGAATCCAAATCACAAACATGCCCCATCCTACTGCAGGGAAATAATAAAGTTACTTGGTCCAAAAGAAAAGTATCAAATTTAAGTATTCTAAAGCGTTAAATTTAGATCATAACACAAAAGAGAGAAATGATGCAGGCACACCACCCATGCATAGATGCAGAAGGTTACTTATGTAGGAGTGTGACAGCACATATGGTCAATGACCCAGGTAGGGGTATTAGTTAATCAATCTGGAGGTAGATGTGAGAAGATAAAAATCTACTAGAGAAGCAACCAAAATGTGAATGCATATGCGACTGTAGGTCAGCTTTAGGCGAGTCATTGTTTCATATCTCACCCTTGCAAATTCCAGTAGTTGAGACCAGGTGTCCCTAGAGATTGCTTTATTATGCCGGGCCTGTATTGAGTTCCAAGCAAACCACAAAATTCGACAAATATGTTAGACTGAATATGAAGCAAGATAAATGAAGGTCGACAATGGAGAAGTTCAAGCAGTAATTTAACCCAACATTCAGCACTTCAACATGCACAAACATGATATAACAAATAATCCCCAAACAATAATCCCCCATTGGAAATCATGAAACATACGTAAGCAACCAAGAAATGAGCAACTAAGCAACTAACCATGTGAAATTTTACTAACATCTAAAGCCTCGTGCATTCCAAAGATAATTCAACTTCACAGGGGTTCATGATTTGCCGTTCTAATTATACATTTTTTTTTGGATAACCAAATGTCCGGGCCGGATAACCAGATGTTCGGGCCCGCTTGCGCACACCTCGACTAATTCCCGGGCCCTGGAGGTAACAACCGAGCATAGCCCCCAGTGGCCCCAAGAGTTTGCTAGCAAGGGGAATTGAACCTGAGACGTTAGGTGGGAGCGAACCCCAAGTCCCAAGGCAAGACCACTTTGCCAACCCCTTCCAAATATACATTTTGGAAGGGGAGAAAAGAGAGGAGGCATTAGAATTTTAGAAGCTTATGCTGAACATTTCATGCTTTTGTATGCAAACCCAGGGCATTTACTTTGCTGCATTATCTAGGAACAGAAACTAGATGTGAGGGACTTTCGGAGGAGACTGAAACCTTTCCCCACTCCAACAGCCCCAAAGCCTCATGTAGTGGTTCAGTGGCCAATGTGTTTGCACAAAATAGACATGATTAAAACCATAGGCAATAGTTGGGTATATAAGAATAAATTAACTGAATTTATATTTCAAGTTTTATTCATTCACTGGGCACTTGCAAATTAGAAAATTGGTACCTGCAAAAACTGGCACCAGTGATCAACCAATGGCCACTGCTTTGCTTCAAAAAGCAACTGCCACATCCCTATTGCAGTATCCAATGCCAAAGACTTCTGACCCTGACATACAGATAAAATCAACATCCGCACTTGTCAGGAAATACTGAGCATTTCCCAGTTGTAAAACATAAATTGTCTACTTGCTATCACAATACAAAGTACTTCTATCTCTACGTAGGGAAGGTACCAAAAAGCTTATGGTTTTCATCTTGTAACAGAGTTTTAAATATTTTTGGTCGTGTCCTTAAGATCTAATCTGTTGAGGTTGTGGGGGCGCATAGCCACCAATCCCTGAGCCGATGCATTACAGTCACCAGTTCATTGTGTGATTTGATAAAGCCAAATTTGCAAAAACTTAAACACATGCCATACCCAATTCCACTCCATAGCATATGTAACCTTGCTTCTAGATAGAAGTTACACCATCAGTCCCATTGGTTTGTTCATATATAATGTTCTAGCTTTTCGGCTCCAGGCAAGTTGCTCGTAGATATGTCGTGCCATTAATCCGATTCAAAGATGAAGCACTTCCGTGCATAGTTTTTCAAGATTCTTTGCAATAATCAAATGAACTATTTAACATCTTTTGGAAATGGAAAATAATAGGACGGATTGAGCAATCTTTATCCGAGAACTGACAACTTAAGTCTTTTAATGGTACTAGAACACATAAGAATGTACTTTTGAGTAAAATTAATTGTCAATCATCAAGCTATCCACTAAGAAAATTGATGAACAGAAATGAGACATCAACAAAAGCGAATATCATCCATAGAACCTCAGTGACCACTTCATTCTACATCAAATAATACAGCAACATCAACCTTGTAAGAAATTTGGACATTCAAACAAACAAAAGAATAGCTAACTCGAGAGAACCAAAAGGTATAAACACAAATCCAGGTTTTTATGCTTAGTACACATACCTTCTCTTTCGCCCAACCAAAAGCAAAGACATAGATCTCACGGAATTTTTCTGGACAAACAAAGGCCAAGATCAGTTTCTTACAAGATATTGGAAATTCAATGCATTATGCTGAAGTAGATAAAATCAAGCTCCTTGAACCCTCGTGAATGGTTCAAGTTTCTCATCAAGACAAAAACTTTGTCATGAGCAACATGATATATTCAAAATAGAAGTATCACGAGGCAAAATTTGTCCCTACTAGGGAGTAGCAAGAAATCAAAGGAAACCAATGTCAGATATACATACGCTCATCTTTCAGCTCAGAACGCATAAGTTGTATCCTGTCACGGAGTTTCTCCAGCGAATCTATCCTGGTTTTAACAATGTCAATTCTGTCAACATGACATCATAATGCTCCCAACCGAATACTACTGGAATTAAAAACAAGCAACCAGAGAACAAAAGAAAAGCTACCCCAGAGCTTGTAAACCACCAATAAACTCCTCCTTCGAAAACTCACACATGGTGGCAGCCTTCATGTGCCAAGAAAGAACTAACTACAGTAAGGGAAAGGTCCAAGTTAGCTAAAAAAACTGTGTTTCTAGTGCACTAACCAGATAACTAATAACTCCATGAAAAGAAATTAAAAGATCTTGGTATTTGATGAAAACACAAGTCCAATTTTGTAATTAAAAAGAAATAAATTTTGGGACAAAATGCGTGAGATCTTATGACAAATATTTGCTCAAGCATTTAACAGCATAATAGAGTCGTAATCTGCTTGAGCACATTAAGATCTATGGAAGTGAAAGAGATGGAAACTAAAAAATTGTAGCTCTAAAACAATCTTCTGTAAATAATTTGCAAATTCTTCAAACTTAAAAGTAGGTGCAGTTCAAAACAGAAAAATATTCAAATATATAAACTTGTAAACAAAAATTTCAGGTCATGTTTCTTTCATATTTGTTCTACACAAATTGCTTCTAGCACGTTATGAGTATATAAACGTACCATAACAATATCTTGGGGATCAACCTGCCAAGGAAACAAGGAATCACAAATCACTGAACCGGGTTAAGATGTAATTCATGCTGTTCATACAATCTAAAATATTCAGTTGTCAGATCAATCAATCACTAGAACATTATCATATCAACATACAATCTAAACTACTTTGCATTACCCAACAAAAAATGGAGCAGAACTACCTGAAGGTCATTGCAAAGGAGTGTGATACCATCAACCAAAATCATATCAACATATGGATCTGCAAAACAACAGTGTTCTTTCTAAGTTATAACTTACTAGGAAGCACCTGTATGCCAGAAGAGTTAAAGGTGCTTTAGGCATTGGAAATTAAATATAAAGAATTGCATTTAATTTGGGTAGGTCTATAACTAACGTACAAGATAAATGAACACAAGGTTCACTTACTCAAAATAGCCACCAAAACTCAAAGCCCTACCTAATCACTTCCGTTCTCTTTAGCTTGAAGTTTGTTTTTGAAGTAGAAAAAACAGTGTGCACCACCTCATGGGGCACTTTCTGCTATAATGTAATGCCCTTGGGGAAGGACATTCCACTTTTTATGGGTGATGGTCAAAATTCCAAGCAACAGGTGCTGCTCGATAATTCACGATCAGGGGTTTCAGACAGGCACAAATTAAGTGGTTTAGGGAGATGAACGAATACCGCTCTATTATAATTCCAGCGTAGCTGACGGAATTATATGCTTGTCAATTCAAAAGATATCAAGCCTCATCTTGTTACCCTAACATGATGCAAATGCTCTAAAAACACAGGCACAACCAACCAAATTGCTCACAAGTCACAACAAGATGACCTTGAAATAAACAAGCAGAAAAAGGTGATGAACTGATGATACAGGCTAATGACAGAAACCATGTCGATGAGGCTGCAAGCTAAGCCATCACGGAATGTACCCCTCCAATCAAAAAACTTATCCTAATCAAGTGATGTCGGTAAAGACAGGCCACACAAGCCAAGGCTGCCTCAATGCTGAGATTTACGTACACAAACTACCAACATCTAAAAGAAATCCGCATAAGCCAAAAGCCAGTATAGGGAAATAGAAAAACCTTAATGATTCATACATGTTTATGTTCAAGCATTCCCCTACACGATGCACAGTTTACACAATCAACCATTCCATCTTTAGAATCATTACCGGAGAATAAAGGAGATTCAAGGAATGAAGGAACTGGTTTGAAACCCACGACAGTCGTGTAAATTGAAAAAAAACATGTACGGATTAATATAAGGAGAACATTCCAATGCAATTGCCAAGCTTACCTTTATATCTGTTGTAAAGTTCCTCCACACGTCTAGTATCAGCATACGTTTTAACCTGTGTTTGACTGTAGAAGACATCAAAAGCCCCTTCAAGATGCCAATTGCTGGCTTTCAAAGCCTGGAGGGCAGCTTTTTCACTATATACGCAACAACATAAATTTAAGCAAATCAAACTGGGAAATCTACAGAGCTAGGGATAATCTAACAAAATTACTATGAAACAACAACATTATGGACAGATGGTCATTAAAGTAGCCATATATATATATATATACAATTCTTAACAAATGAGCATAATTCTGACTGAAACATAAGATATGCACGAGAATACTTCTAGATCTCCAGGAAGGAAAACAATTTGTCCATATCAATTTATCATGCAAGTACAAAAGTACATGCTCGAAAATACTTCTAGATCTCCAAGAAGTAATCTACAAGTCAATGAAATTATGGATGACATAATCGGGAAGACATCAGAAGACCTAAACCGATCAATGTCAATTAACATAAGGCGACCAAAAACTCCGGAAACCACCCCTACCATTACTTTTATCACTTCTTCGAATGCTTTGGCCTACGGTAAAACTCCTGCGCTAATACTCTTCGAATAACTTATGTGCACGCATATGTGAAGGCTTTTATGACATGAAAGGCAGTGCTCACTGATAACTACTCGGCGCTCTAGAATTATATGGAACTTCAAATTTTGGGAAGACGTGAATAATCCTCTAGACGCAAAATACCATATCAGAAACTTACCCTTATATGGTTGATTTTCCGAAACCACTTGGACAACTGCCCCACTAATCTCGATAAACTAATTCCTTCCACGTGACAGTTAGCCACTAGTAGTTCTTTTTAGAATAGGTTGTCTTCATAAACTACAAATGGTTAAGTCTTTAAACCAAGGAAAAAAAGTCGAGCACCTCAAAAGGTCAAATGCTAATGAAAATCAGGATTTGGATACAAAGTCAGATATTGGAATACGGAGGTCTCAGATACTTGTAAATGGTTAAGTCTTTAAACCAAGAAAAAAAAGTCGAGCACCTCAAAAGGTCAAATGCTAATGAAAATCAGGATTTGGATACAAAGTCAGATATTGGAATACGGAGATCTCAGATACTTGTATGAGGTTAATGCCTCACATAAACAATGAATAATCTCCATGTTCGTAAAGAGGCTACAAGTGCCTTTTGAATGACTCTGGGGCACGAAAATAATCTGTGCCATGATGGTTCTAAGGGGCATTTTCCATTTATTTGCATATATGAGGCATTAAAAACACCATCTGCCTCCCTCCAAAGGGCATGCGGCAAAAAAATAAAGAACCTAAACCACTTACACTGGAAGTCAAAGGTATAAAAAGGTGCAACTAGGCTTATGATTCTTGAGATAATCAGAAAGCAACATCAGCACCAAATTCCCATGACAGCGTAAGCTACTAAGCTTACCTGGATCCAGTGATTGTCACGAACTGCTGAACTTTATCACGGTGCCCTCGACCCAGCTTGTTCTATCAATTAAAAACCCCAAGAAATACACAGAATTAGGATCAAAGGGAAAGGAAAGATCTAAAGGTTTTATCGGAGTAAATTACTATGAGAAGACTCGGAGGTATCAATTGAAGCCCCAAAATAAGATCAAATAGTACGACAAAAGACTAGTTGATAATTGAAATGATGAAGACCAAAGATGAATAAGACCAAGAATCAAAAGAACCCGTTAATGCAAACTTCGCATAACAAATCTTGACTGCAGAACGACAAATTAAAGAAAACGAAATAGAAGTAAACCAGAAAATGCGTTAGGTAATGAGTGGTAGCTGAAAATACGTAGATGATTACTGACCATGTTGAATTTGATTGTGGAATCTTACAATTCGTGTTTAAACGAGAGGAATTCCTCACAAAACAGAGAGAGATTATGTACTGTTCTATTAAAAAAAAAAAAAAGACAAAGAGTTGGAACGAGAGGAGTTGTGCAGAGGGAGAAACTAGGTTTTCGTAGTCTCTCTCTCTCTCTCTCCGTCTCTCTCTAGCCCACTGAGTCGCGACTTTTGTATTACTAGTACTCTATTTTCTCGCTACCCGCGCCACCACCATTCACGAAGCCATTTGGCCCATTTGAGAAGCACGTGATGGTGTGGAGAGTACTTATGGGCGTGTTTCTAGTACTTATATGGGACAGTACTTTTACAGTTGAATTAGGCCTGGATCTCCAATAATGCAAAAATGTGAGATTTTATTACAAATATTCACCGATGGACAAAATCAAGAGCTTGATTTTTTTAATTTTTTGTAAAATCCTTTGGAGAACAACCCCTTAATACTTTTATGGTTTAGTTGCCCAAAAAAAAAATAGTTATGGTTTTTAGTTTTTTTTTATTTTTCAAGTAGTAGCTACTAGTACTTGTTTTACGAGGGGAGTTTTGTTCACCCTCCTTAAAAGATGATGAACAAAACTCTATCTCCTATTGGTTAAAATGGGGTGGACGTTATAAAAAAATAATGTCATGTTTACCAAAAAGTGAATAGCAGATGTAAGCATGACATCATTTTTGTGCGGGTCTCACACCATTTCAATCAATAGGAGAGAGGGTTTTGTTTATCCATTTTAAGGGAGAGTGAACAAAATTGCACTCTTGTTTTACTCCCACTGGAGGTTGTTTGAGAGCCTCATTTTCAGCTTTTCATTTTTAAATTTTTGGCATTTGTGAATGTATTTTGAATTTGATAATAGTGTTTGAGAGAAATGTGTATACTGTATTTTACAACAGAATAGAGAGATATGTGCAAAATACATTCTGTAAATCTTTTGTTAATCAAAATTGGAAAAGATGGAAAATGAGAAATCAAAAATCTCCTCAAACCTACTTTTGGCTTCTCATTTGTAATGTCAAGTTTTGAGAATGAGTTTTGGCTTTATGTATTTTGTTTTTGAACGGCTAAACACCCGAAACTCAAAAACTAAGAGTTGAAAATGTAAAAAGTAGATGGCTCATTTTTGCATATTCATTTTTACCTTTTTAAATTCTCGGTGTTTGGGTTGAGTTGCCAATCTATATTATTATTGTGGAATGGGTTTTAGCGAGAAGGCCTCTCATCGTGACAAGTGGCAAGCATTGATTGGATTGTGATGACAAGAAAAATTAAGCAGTGTAGCATGATCAAACCATCTAAATATATTCCATAAATCTTTTTGAATTACAAACTAAGGAATCCTAATCATCCCTAAATCTGAATTATCATTTCTATCTTTACACAAGCCTCAAGGGAAGAAATGCACGAGAGTTATATAAAGGATAAAGAAACCAATTACGGAAGAGTATTTCAAATTTCAAAATTTAACACTTCCATCCTTCTCTCCCTCTTTCAGTACTTCATCTATACTAATCCTAAATGGAAAGATTAGCCCTTTTTATTTGTCAATTAAAAGCAAAAACTCAACCTCCTACATTCCTGACCTTCTTTCCCTCTTATGCCTTCGGCCATGCTCTCTCTCTCTCTCACCCTTATCACCAAAATAAAGAATAGTCAATAAACATCATGTACTCATATTCTTTTTTTCTACTATTTCGTCTTCTTTAATTTCTACCCGTTTCAGTTGTTGGCTAATATGCTTCATGTTGATTAACACCTTTTTTTATAGTAGCCGTGTTCGTGTAGTGGGATGACGCGCCGATTATTTTTACAGCGAAAGGTATTCACTTTGATTTTTTTATATTGTTTACAGCGAAAGGTATTCACTTTAATTTCTTTATATTGTATAAGATTTTCTATTTTTGAAAACAATGGTTTATGCTTCCATATAGAAGTTTGTTGAATAAGAAACTAGAAAGGTTAGAAAACCTTAAATCTAGGTTTTGCATAAGATTTTCAATGAAAAAGTTTTGCATAAAATTTTTCAAACCACGATCAATATGCCCCAAGAAAGATGTGCACTTATTGAAAAACAGAGGTTTGTCTCTTTTTGGAACAGAAAATATTTTTATATCGAATTTTGACATCGGATTTATTTTTTTATATCGGATTCAATATTTTATGTCAGATTCAACACTTTTAATTTCAGATTTGGGTCTACTATAAGTCTATAACTAATCTTGCTATTTACGGATAGATCATACCAATTGGAAATAGGAATTAATCCAGTCAACTTTTCCGTCTCAAGGGAAAAAAATTCTTTTCACCCATTATATTCTCTAAATAGGTCAACACAACACTTTTCAGTATACTTTTTACCAAATATAATGTTTATATAACACCATTTCAACGTTAATTTTAAGTTACAATATTCCTAATGTAGTTTAACAATAATGTTGATCATTGATTCAAACCAGAAATGGTGAAAATCCCTTCACTCAAAATCGGTTGCCGTCAAACCAGTCTCTTCATCCAAGGTTTGAATTGGAGCTCATATTTTATGCATGTCATTTATACTCAAATGAGTTTTGCAATCCAAATATAGGAGTATCATTCAATTGTCACCAATTTTCTCTTTCATATTTATCTCATATGTCATCGTTGTTCTCAGAGTCACATAAATTAAAATTTTGTATAGGATACTAGGATGCTACAGTGGGCAAGTGAATATCAATGTTTGTGTTTCCTTAAAATGGGGAAGGATTTATAGGGGCAACTGCAGTTTAATGTCAATTGCCAAGGGGCGAGACAATTTAGAATTTCTGTGATTCTGATGTTGATTCTACTTCCGAAAATTGCTAAATTAGATGTGAAATTTTTGGTGGATTGCATGCCAAAATACTTTCTTCCTAACCTATTTTGTATTCCTTTCTTGATTATTGAGATCAATCCATAGTATGCGTGGATTGTAGTATAACAAACAACAATCTCACAAGTATTTTTTTTTCGTCAAACAGTAGGAGAATACAAATATGAATTACATCGGAAACAGGTAGAGAGATTCACACACATTAGGAGGAACCACGTACCAAGCCAATCCTTGAGGTTAAAATGCAGCACAAGTGATTATTCAGTGCTCCTCAAGCGCAACTCAATACCTTCAACTACTCAACATTTATGTAGGTTCGACACACTTAATTTTGGGCGTACGTACATGATTGTATATAGTGGTAAAAGGTGTCGGAGCTTCACGTCATAGTCGTCCAAGAGCACTCAGTAGTTTTTTCGCGTCATAGAGGTCCAAGAGCACCAACTATTTTTTTCCGCTATCGAGTCGTGCATAGCACGGGTTTTATGCTAGTCTTATATAGTATTGCATAATGACTTTCCGTGAGGAGAGTCGTGGACGCGACAAGTGTCATGAATTTGTTGGTTTGTCATATGCAATTTTGATTGAAGAATGTGACATTATAACATCTTAATTAAATTTGAAATCTACATATCTTGCCCCTTTTTAAATTTTCAAATTTTCAAAACTTACTCAATCATATCTATACTTATTTCCATATTTGATTCATTGAAAATCCAAAATTATGTCTATGTATATCTAATATCTACTCATCCGAATTATAAAGCTTTTTTCCGAATTCTCTCTCTACCTCATAGGGTGGGAGAGAGAGAGAGAGAGAGAGAGAGAGAGAGAGAGAGAGATTGAATAGCTTTTTTCCCTTTTGAAGGTAAAATTATTATTATTGATGTTCTTCCACTTTTCTCTTGTTCTTTACCTGAATCATTTGTATTTTTCTTTTCATAGTAGGTTAATGTGCCACTGTAGGATGAGTTTCGAAGATTAATCTCAGTAAATAATTATGAGCATAATAATTTATAGTTGCTTCGACCTTTTTTTAATTGATCGAATATTTATTATTTTGTATTATAATCTTTCGACTCGTCCGTCTTTGTAGGCTCGGGAGTAGGGGAGGAACTCGTATGAGATCTCGTTGTTGTTGTTGTTTGATGCCATTGTTTGGGAGGAGGTGAGAGAGGAAAGGGACAATGGGGAGG
>JAXBDA010001654.1:0-51636 GCA_036023075.1 Gaultheria prostrata
TATTTGGTGAAACGACAAGGTTTTGCACGGGAATCGAAAAATAAAAGGTTCAGAAGAGGAACTAGAAGGTGGGTATGTGAGATTTTGGTCAGAAAAGCAATCAGACGGGCTTAGGAAATGGAGGTTACAGTACCTTAGTAAATGGAGGTTAGAGCTTCGATCTTCTTCTTCCCTGCTCAACTTCGATCAGCAGAGCTTCAATCGATCTTGGCTCTCTCTCTCTCTCTCTCTCTCTCTCTCTCAGACCAGATGGTGCCCGCGAAAATGAGGAGGAGAAAACCCAGCTTTCACGTTTTCAAAATTTTCGTTTTTTTTTTTAATGGGTTAAGTGGGTGGGCCCCATGCGGGACCCACGTGACACGTCAGCAGAGTGTGGTAGGGTGTGAGCCATGGGGTGTGTATATAGTATTATTGTAAACGAAAATAATTTAAACGGAAAATGTGGAGACTGTGTTTGCTATTTTATCACCTCCTTCTCGAAGCAAACAATCGAAGACAAAAGTTTATGACTATATATTCCCCATGTTCCCGTCTCCGCCGCGGTACTCCCCCACTCACCGCCTCACCCCAATTCACTAATTCCCACAAAAACTGGAGCTAATTTATGTAAGTACCACAGTGTTTCTGTTGATCTTTGCGACATTTGGAGCTAATTTCACGATCAAAGAAGCTTTTGGCTGTTCGCTATTGATTATCCACTCTCTGGTCTGTGTAAGTTTCAGTTTGAATTCTTGTATTTCTTGGAAATGATTGAGATACTTGAATTTTAGGGTTTTGGACAGTTGAATTATGAGCTAGATTCGTTTAAGCTTCCGATCTTAGTAATTGGTTCTGTTTAGTTGAAATTAGACTGTGGGAAATTCAGTAAACTTGGTTGTTGAATTTCTTTTTGTGGATGCGTATGAAATCTCAACCTTTTGAACTGGATTTAAGAGGTCTCTCTCTCTCTCTCTCTCTCGCCACCACCCACCAAAATTTCATACCTATGGTGAACTCCAATCTCCAGTCGATTCCGGCAGCCACAGCTACAGCCCCACTTACTCTTCCGATTTCCCCCAAAATGGCACAGACCAGAGGGGTTTTGTTATGTCTAAATGAAAGCATTTAATTATTTTCTTTCCTTTTGTGCTAGAGTATTTTGGATTCAAATTGGTCTAAATTTGTGAGTTTTCCTTCCCATTTTTGCTGCAGATCAATGGAGAGAGAGAGAGGGGGGGAATGTGTTTGGGTGGGAAAGGGTGTAGTGTCTGGGAGGGAAAGTGTGCATACGTATATGTATACACATAACCAGGGCAAATGTAGGGGAGGGCAATATTGGAAAGTAAACATACATTTCACCTAACTTACGTTAATTTATTAAGGGAAGTGGACCAAATGCTAACAAAAGGTATGTACGGGAAAATTTTAAATAGATGAGGGGTCTCTCTGTAGGCAAAATTAGTTAGGGGATGTCCGACGAAAGAGGTATAGTTTAGGGGTTGTCTAGGTAATTAACTCTATTTTTTAATTCTTGCTGCTTCGAAGCGAGGTAGGAGGATGGTTTTGGTCACAATCAATACTCTAAGAATCAACCCCAGATTAGCTTTTTGAATGATCATTCTGCATTCTCCAATGCCTTCCAAAAAAAAAAATTACTCCTAATTTACCCCTTACATTTCCATAATGAAATTCATGGCAAGATGGTCAAAAAAAACATCATACTTTATTTCTTTGAATTATATTCCCAAGACCACTACATGTCATCCAAACATATTCAGAGATTCATAGTCAATTATGTTATAATTAAAAACTTACATTTGACATTTCAAAGGAAATGGGGATGGTGCATCGCACTTAATGCGCACATATCACAGCCTTTCATCTTGGAAATCAATGGTCCGGATTCTTTGAAGTTTTCTTACCGATAATAAAGCACTTTGACCGGTAAAAAAGCGTCTGCGAATCTGGGCCATAGAAAACACTTTTCGACGGCTGAGATGCTGCGTTGCACCGTGCAGCGCACTAAGTGCGCTGTAGGCCCCTGGATCCGCCAAACAATAATCCAAAATCTCCCCTAAATGCATCAAAGTCATTAAAGTACAAATGGCCAGGACCCCTGTGGGGAGAAGCTTGGCCTTTGCCTGATACTTATTTTCAAAATTGCTCCATTATAAAAGGAAAAACAAAGCAAAGCCAAGCAAACTTTGTTAAAGTAAAGTGGAAATTTATTGGAATT
Organism: Gaultheria prostrata; assembly: GCA_036023075.1. Classification (NCBI taxonomy): domain Eukaryota; kingdom Viridiplantae; phylum Streptophyta; class Magnoliopsida; order Ericales; family Ericaceae; genus Gaultheria; species Gaultheria prostrata. The sequence continues at coordinate 2,216 of JAXBDA010001654.1, forward strand.
TTATGATTGCTCGGAAGGACAAAACCTTCTCCCAAATCAACTCCAAATCCAGCTATTATTGAGCTATTCTCATGCCCTGGATAAGTGGATATTGGATTGTTGTTTTTCTGCTCTCCTCTAACCTCATCTCAACCCCCTTTTAGATTGATCATTGCTGTCTTTGATCATATTGATTCAAAGGTTTCACTAGGAGAATGTTGAGTTATTGGCTTTGCTCTTCAAATTCACTGTGCTCATGAACTCTCTTTTTTCATCCGGTATAAAAGAATCAACACAGAGGTAGGTATATTTGCAAGAGTCTTTTAATTTCTTTCCTCATTTCCCACTTCATCAATTACGTTGAATTCTGCTTCTCCTCTTTTTTCCAAGTGTGCTTGCTTCTTCTCTGTATTCCCCATTTGGTTTTGAAGTTTTTATTGCCATCTTGTTCTGTGCCTACTTCATTCCTCTGCTTGTCTTGTACAATTACCAAAACATATACTCTGCGCTCTGTTCTCGTTTCCAAAGCTCACGTGCTTCGTTTCTGACTAGTAGAAACACCCTGTGTTGTCTTCTTCCGTTATTACACCACACACACACACACACACACACACAGAGTGAGAGAGAGAGAGATGGCTCTCGATTGTGTTCTTTCCATTGGAGCGAAGCTCGCAGAATATCTAATTGACCCAATTGGTCGTCAGTTTGGTTATCTTATTTACTACAAAAGCAACCTTGAAAACCTAAGAGATCAAGTCAATAAGCTAGATGAGAGAAGACGTACTGTTCAACTATCAGTTAATGAGGCAAACAGAAAGGGAGAAGTTATTGGACCTGATGTTGATGGGTGGATGGCAAGAGTAGATGGCCGCAACAATGAGGCCTATGGTATTCTCGAAGAAGATCAAGAAAACAAAGGGTGTCTGAAGGGGTGGTGCCCAAACCTGAAGTCACGCCACTCAGTTAGTCGGAAAGCAAAAAAGAAGGTAGAAGAGGTGGCTAAGCTGCGAGAAGATGGAAACTTTAGCCAAGTATCGTATCCCGCGCCTCCACCCGGGATAGAATCCAGACCGACCGACGGTATTAAAGGTTTTGAATCAAGGAATTCAATCCTGAAAGAAGTCATGGAGGCGCTCAAGCAAGATGGCGTCAGTAATATGATTGGCATATGTGGGATGGGAGGTGTTGGCAAGACAACACTGGTGAAACAAGTAGCCAAGATAGCAAAAGAAGTGAATTTGTTCAATGATGTTGTGATGGCGACAGTTTCACAAAATTTTGAGGTGAGGAAGATTCAAGGTGAAATCGCAGATATGTTGGGTTTCAATTTTGTGCAGGAGAGTGAAACTGGAAGAGCAGATGCATTGCGTGGCCAACTCAAGCTCAAAAAGAGAATTCTCATCATATTGGATGATATTTGGAAGAGTTTTGAGCTGAACGACATTGGAATTCCATTCAGTAATGTAGGTACAGGTTGCAAAATTTTGGTGACTTCCAGAAGTGAAGAAGTTTGCAAGGATATGGGAGCTCAAAAAAATTTTCCAGTTCAAGTCTTGGATAACGAAGAAGCATGGATCCTTTTCAAGGAGACGGCTGGAATTCCACAAGACGACACTAATTTCCAGTCCACAAAGATGGCAGTTGCAAACGAATGTGGGGGCCTACCGATTGCTATTGTTACGGTTGCGAGGGCACTCAAAGGCAAGGGCAAGTCATCATGGGATTCTGCTCTTGAAGAATTACACAAGTCAATAGGCAAAAATGTCAGAGGAGTAGAGGATAAGGTGTTTAATTCTCTTGAGTTGAGTTTCAATTTCTTAAAAAGAAAAGAAGCCCAGAGATGTTTTTTGCTTTGTTCATTATATTCGGAAGATTATGATATTCCAATCGAAGACCTTGTCCGATATGGGTATGGACGTGAGTTGTTTGAGGGTATTAATAGTGTGGGCGAAGCAAGAGCTAGAGTAAATGACAATGTTGATCACTTGAAAAAAAGCTTTTTATTGATGGATGGCACAAGAGATGAGCATGTTAAAATGCATGACGTTGTACGTGATGTCGCTATATCAATCGCATCTAGAGAGGAATATTCGTTTATGGTAAATTGTGATGAAGCACTGAAAGAATGGCCTGAGAATAAACGATGTGGAAACTACAAAGTAATTTCAATGAGATGCACTGGCATGCGTGGGGGGCTACCCAATAATTTGGAGTTCCCGAGGCTCCAGCTTTTACGGCTAGAGTCCAACGATCGATTTTTCATAGAGTCTCCTCAGAGTTTGTACCAAGGAATGAAGGAACTTAAAGTGGTAGCTCTAGCAAGAATGTCTATCCCATCACTACCGACGTCACTCCGATGCTTAACCAACCTACAAACATTGTCACTGTCTGATTGCAAATTGTTTGGTGCAGATTTGTCGGTAATCGGAGCACTAAAGAATATCGAAATTTTGAGCTTTGCTGGATCTCATATCAGGGAGTTTCCAAGAGAAATAGGTAACCTTACTCGCTTGAAGCTACTAGATTTGTGGTACTGCAATGAGATTGAATCCGTCAGGATTCCTCATGGGGTTTTGTCAAGTTTATCGAAGCTAGAAGAGTTGTATCTTGGGCTCAGCTTTATGGAGTGGGATTTTCTTGAAGAGGGTAAAGATATAATATTAACTAATGCATGCGTAGCTGAGCTAGCATCCTTGCCTAATTTGGTGGCTTTGGATATCTATGTGCCAAACATTGAGAGCTGGGTCTGGCCGAGAGATCATGTGTTTGTCCTTGGGAACATAAGAGCATTCCATATTTGTTTTGGGAAATCAAGCTGCGATTATCTTGGTGTACCTAAGTATCCACCAACCAATCGATTGGAACTATTAGATATTGACATCAGTCGTGGGGTAAAGGAGATAGTTGGGCTTGAGATGCTGTTGAAGATTACTAGATTTCTGTTCTTAGATTCAGTAACGGCACCCGGGGTGAAGTACAGTATCAGTGATTTGGACAAAGATGGTTTTGAACACTTGTCAGAGCTGCAAGCGGAAGATTGTTCAGATTTGGAGTGCCTCATCAACACAAGCGATGGCCATCTAGCAAAGGAGGCTTTCGGTGCACTGAAGACTCTGTACCTATCTAACTTGCCTCAACTGATCCATTTGTGGAAGGGTCCCACTCAACTTGCATGCCTCCGCAATCTGACAAGCATATCAGTGTCTCAATGTCCGAAATTAAAACATTGTGTGTTCCCACTTGCCATAGTTAGAAACCTCGTGCAATTGCAAAATATTATGATAAAGTTTTGTGATACATTGGATGTGATTGTTTCTGATATTGGAGGAGGAGGAGAGCATGAGATAGCAGCAGCAGAAGAAGAGGATAAAATTGAGTTTCCAAAACTGACATTATTGGAGTTTTCACATCTTCAGAATTTTACTAGCTTTTGCAAAACCATAAATGCAATTAAGTTGCCACTATTGAAAGACTTGAAACTTGGACGAATTCCAAAGATTCATTATCTGTGGCGTGCTACCGAGACTAACAATGAAACCGCCATTGGATCAGTCTTCAACAAGGTATATGTGCTTTAGCTATAAGAGCTCAACTCCTCATTTTATTTGTGAAAGAAAGTATTTTATTTTTCATTTGAAAATTGCACGTCTTTATGTACTTGATACTTCTGATGCTATTTAATAGAATTTTTTGAGTTGCAAAGTATTCTTGTCGCAGTCCACTTCTGTTAAATTTTTTGCGTGGTTCTCCACCCCTAGTTAAAATTGTAGCTCCGATCCCTCCATGTTTACAACCCCATTTCATTCTGAAAAAATGAAGAGAAAAGAAACAATGCATTTGTGAGCACCAAATTTCCATCTTCGAGTTTCAAACTAGGTGTACTTGGAAATTATTTCTTACCCATTATCTGTAATCGATTATTTCCGTTTTACCTCTTTCTTCTTCTAGAGCTTTATGAAGTAAGTATTTAACTTTGAGGAAATAATTAAACTTTAAAGCATATTGATTCAGACATTAAGCGGATTGAATTTGTTCGAAATGCAGTCTTTTGTGAGCAATAATATTCTCGACATTGTGATGGTAATTGCAGGATACATTGAGAAGCATCGAGAGCTTGAATGTCGGTACTATGGATAACCTAGTAGAAATATGGCCTGATGATCTTCAAGCAAAACTAAGGGCTATAATGGTTAGCCACTGTCACAAGCTGTCGAATATTCTTTTTCCATCCAATTTGATTGAATGTATGCAAAATCTAGGAAGTCTTAAAGTAAACTACTGCAACTCGGTGGAAGTAGTATTTGATCTTTGTAGACTAAATGTCGGTGGAAAGGGCAAAGGACCTACAGCTATAGCATTCCCTTGCTTAGTTGATTTAGATCTTTTCAATCTGCAAAACTTGACGCGTGTTTGGGCAAATGATACACCAGCAATTCAAGGCTTTCAGAATTTAAGATCCATAACTATAAATGGTTGTGACAGTTTGAGAATTCTGTTATCGCCTTTTGTAGCCAAACTTCTTGTGAACCTACAAGAATTACGAATTTGGAGTTGTAAGGCAATGGAAGCGATCATTGGTTGGGAACAAGAAGCCGATGATGGAGTGACAACACATACGAGTACTATTTTCCCCAAGTTGACTTCCCTCGAGCTCAAGGAACTGCCACTCCTTACAAGTTTCTGTCCCCAGGCTTGCACTTTCCAAGGATCACATTTGGAAAGAGTGTTTATCAGCGATTGTCCAGCAATGGAGTCAATCCCTTCGGCAGTCCAACGCATGATTGACGAGCAACAATGATGGTAAGTTTAAGAATCGCATAGATTTTGAACATGACCTAACATATATCTTGTCTATGTTGTTATTAATAATATCCATTCTAATACAATCGCCATGAATCCACTCTATGTCCATTGATCTATAGAAATCTACTTCGTCTGTGCTTTATTGTTTGTTCTTTTCTAGGAATTGATTCATTTCTCGCATAAGAAATAAAACTCTTCGTAGATAACTTATATATATATTCCATATACATATAAAGAGGATCTTGTAAGGGCTCCCTTACATAAGCTATGTAAATGAGCCCTTATAAGATCCTCTTCCTATATATATATATTTATATATTTCTTTACACCATTTTAAAGAACGAATTGAGGTCTCTATATTGGTGCAAAAGAAAAGTTAAAAAGTAATTTGTTTCATAATTACTTATGTTTTGATTTAGTGTTTTTAATAAAAAAGAAAATTAATTATTTCGATCATAGAAAATTATATTTCCCAATGAGACTCGCCCCTTTAGTTTGGTTATATATCATAATAACCCCTAGTAGTAGACTTCATTTATATATTTCTATAGGAGCTACTTAAGAGAGGTAGCAATTTTGATATTATACTTTGGGCCATAAAGTGGGCAGTAGGAGCCACCTTATTCTTTTTTCTTTTTTTATCAAATTAAGTAAATATTTTGAAAATAGTCAATGAAAATGTTTTTCATTGCCTCCGCGATAGAAATTTTATTTTCTTCTGAAAGTTGCCACTTCTTATGACACTTCCCATTATGCCAGTGAGTCACAATGACTTTTCCTTTTCTAATATGATTCATATTGTACTAGACGAGCATGCCTGAAGGCACTGGCAACACCAAGCTAACAACACCCTTTCTGATGGAAAAAGAGAGGTTATTGTAACTCAACTAATCAAACACACATAAAATACATCTTCCTCACACTCTCTCAACTCTCATACATGTATAAGTTTCCCTCCCACTTGTGGTGGGGGAGACTCCCAAAGGGGCACCACCATCTCAACCAAACACTTCCTGCTAAAGTCCTGTTACTTATGTTTCCTTAAAGTCCAACTAGTAATTTTTAGTGAGTGAATTTAAGAAAGTGGACCAAAATTGTGCTATTTTTAAAGTCAAAACATGCATGAAATTCCGCCAATTGAAACCAAAGAAACCATTGTGATAATGAAACCAAAGCTTCACTGTTTAGGAGGGTTCATCCTTTTGTGATTAAGTGCAAGAATTTTTGTCTAATCAAGCTCCCACATAATCCTTCATGGATTGAGAAAACTTTTTCATCCATTGAATGGTTAAATATCTGGAGGGTGGTTTTCTTAGTGACTGAGGCAGCTCTCTTTTCGCTAAGGTCTCCTCTATTATCTCGTATGGTGAATGGAGGTGGCCAAGGCTATTCAGCTCATTATGGCTCACGACCCTCCCCCTCCCACTACTAATCGGTGCCTTGATCCTCTGTGGTTTGGTTTAAGAATAATGTTCGTAGGTGGGCTATCATCTTATGGTTGCTGCCCTTCTCTTAGATCAACACTTTTAGCTGATGCTTGAAAAAAATTACCTCAAAAAAAAAAGAAGGGTGTGAAATTGGAATATGCTGCAGAATCTCATGATCATTTCTCTGTCCTTTACAGTGATCTTTAGAATGACGATGGTTCTTGCAGCATGTAGAGGGAAAGAATTTGACAGCTTCTGTGTTCAAACTAGCCTTGGCTGGTGTTGTATATCACCCGGTGATGTATATCACCGCTGGTTGGAGAGTAACTCTGGGATTTTTCAGCGGAAAGCCAAATGGGCAAAGGCACTGTTTGCTGCTATGGACAATAAAGTGCAGATCAGTCAAATGAGCAACCGCAGAAGATGGAATGTATAGTTTTACAATTTTTTGAATGAATAGGACTCGTGATGGTTGATGTTTAGCAAATGTTTTCTGTCGTTTCTATCTTCTTGTGTTTTGTTCCCGTGTGGGCTGGTTTGTTCTCAGTTGTTTTGGGTTGCAAGGGGGTTTGCCCTGAACTTGTCATATTTCAGCTTTGTTTTTTGGTATGGAGTTTTAAGTTCCGGAAAAAGAAAAGAAAAAGTCTCTCTTGGACTGAAGGATTTGAGATGACTTTAGCGAGACCTGAACTTTGTTATCTTTTACTGATATTGTTGAAATCCACCTTTTTGAGTGTTGTTTGTATGCATCTGGTTTTGTATTAGAGAAAACGCCTTTGTCATTAATTCCTAGTGGATTACAAGAATCGGACTTCGGTCCATTGTTTATACCTTGGGGAACCACCTGAAAATTCAGTGTCACGTGGTTGCTTCTTGTATCCATTTAATTTTCGGCTCCTAGATTTGCTTGTGATTATTGCGGTCAATATTTAGCATATTCTCTATTTGCGCAATAAGGGAAAGTTTTTGGCGTTTTTTCCCATCAGATTGGATCGAAAGGCCCATTGAATTTGGTTTTTGGCCCGAGTTCATGTTAAGATGATGAAGAGGATGTTGGATAGACTGGTCCATTTCTAAGCAAAGTGAACGAATGCAGGACGTACCATTGTTACTTACAGGGATGGTTTAGATTTCAAATGGTGCTATCATCTAGTCCAAAGGGTGAATGGGGTTTTTTTTTTTTTTTTCCACAGAAAAACGGCTGAATTTTATTGATTCAGTTCATGTTCCGAAGACCAAGCATCACCAGAGCAAAGGTTCATCGGCCAATTTCTAAAAACTCTCAGTATCCCAGCATTACTCCATATCTTCAATAGAAATTAAATTTTCAGTATAAATGTCACTGCAATTTTGTTTATTTCTTGCCGTTTGCACTACCACCAGATGATGTTGGCAGTAGTAGTTGCGGCTTGGATATTTGCAGTTGTAGCTGCAGTATCCGCAGACAGCATTTTGTGTCGCAACCAAATGGGAAGGTTGGCCACGGTTTTCATCGAATGAGGGCAGCATCTGCGAGGGGTACATGGAATCTGCAGCGAATGCGCACACTCCATTCAATCTGTGATGATGGGTTCACCCTGGTTTCAACTGGGATGCTTAATTTAGGCTAACCGTAGTCTTTTCTTTTTTACCTTCTCTTATGGAGTAATATGGAGGAGCCTGAAACACTTCGTCGATGTTGGATTAAACTTCTTAGAGTTTGGAATTTGAGTTGTTTTTTGTTGTGGTGGTTGATCTACATGTTTTTAGTTTTAAAGGAATTGGAAGATACTATAAAACTAAAATGTCATAAACTCAAAATGTTTTTAGGATTAAATTTACTTCAGTGTATATATTTATATATCACCTACAAGATTGAGGTATATATACCATTGGGAGTCATAATATTGGGCGTCTGGCATTATTCATCCAATCACCATGAGACAACATATCACACACACTACTCCCTCTGTCCCTTTTTAAATGTGTGCTTTGGGAAACGTGTATTTTTTAGAACGTAAAAAAATATATTTTTACTCAATTTTTGAAATTTTTTTGCACCAAATTAAAGTACTCTTTGAGCACTTTAATTTGGTGTAAAGAAAGACATAAAATTGTATAGAAAAATATATTTTTTAGGGGTTTGAAAATGCACGTATTCCCATTGTACACATTTAAAAAGGGACGGAGGGAGTATTAGTTTCGTGAAACAAGCGGAGCGGAACAAGCAGAGTGTACCCGTGGAAATGGATACAAACACCACCAAACAACATATAAGACCGAAAATAAGAGAGAAAAGTCAACAAAAAAGAACAGCTCATTAGTACCAGTTGTGTCCTTCCCAAACATCGACACACCAAAAAAGCAAATTGCACACACTAATGTGGAACATAGATGCTAAGAGAAGTCCTTAAGCAACAAGTAACCTAACATAACAGCAATTCTGGATAAGAAGAAACAGTATTTAAGCAACAAGTAAACTAACATAACAGCAATTCTGGATAAGAGAAGAAACAGTATTCAATTCTGTTATACAAACTTTCACATCTGATGGAATCAATGGTTTTGAGAGTAATCAAAGCTTAGAGGCTGCTGAATGTAAGGGGCCTGCAAAACACAATAGTCGAAGTAAATCAAAGAGATATAAGTAGCACAAGTGAAACGGACAGGGAAAACACGACGAAAAAGTGTTTCGACTCCAAAAGGGTGGAACTGAAGCAATACAGCTTCGCTTATCCAAGAGGCACATTTTCCTCAAAATGAAAATGATGGACAAAAGAAAAGACTAGCCACATTTTCCTTGAGAGTCGCAGATTAATTACTATAACATCCTGAAGCACAAATTGAGTATCAACAACAGAACCGGATTGGCACGCTACCAGCAGGATAGTCGAGTGTCCTTATTTTTCAATGGCTCATATGTCAGGATATAATTCTCTCAAAAACCTGTGTTTAAAGTAAGAACAAAATACTTGAATCTCAACAGACCAAGCGTCACTCTTTAGCGGAGGTCCTATGCATATAAAAAATTCCGGAAACAAAATAACAAGAAGCTAACATTGGGAATGTGTGGTGTGATATGGAGAGATACCTTCTAATTTGATTCCACTGAACTAATACAGAGTTCAATCATATATAGATGATAATTAAAAAACGTTACATTGAAAGACTACGCCACTCCATAGTAAATAAAAAAGGAGCCAAACAAAGGCCTATACACCACTACATCAATCAAATAGCTCCACAAACTCCTTAAACTACCACCTGTAATCCGGGCTCACAGCTATCTACAAACTATAACGGGGATGATCAAGTGCACATCAAACCAACTGTATTTTCATTTAGTTTCCAGATAAATGGGGATGATCAAGCAATCAACTGGACCGTACTATTTGACACTTCACAGTTGCCTATTCAGTTGCTCTTAGTCAAATCCCACCACAACGTTGTACTAACTGAAAGCAACTTCCAGAGGGAACTCAACATCAATATGGAAGGGGATTGTGTCTACCCATAGAAAATTGCAATAATTGGCATGCTATGCAGCCCGCAGCAGATGTTTCAACAGTTTGATAGCGATAAGTGTAGAAACGTAATACAGTTTGATAGCGATAAGTGTAGAAAAGTAATACCTACCCCGCAGCTAGTAGTGAATCAAAATGAAGCCTGACTATACAATGGCTATCAGCATGTTGATCACTATGTTTCTAGAACCAAAACCAATAAAACTTGCGAATTCTGGAAAAGAATGGAGATGTACAAACTAGGAATGTTAGGAACTGCCGCTCACCTGAAAAACAGCATGTCTAAATTGTTCATATGATTGTGCATACATCATAGCAGAAGTCGGCCACTGCATATAGACAGCATCCCTAGATGTCTGATTGAATCCAGTGGAACATAACGGGCCCATGATAGGGGTTCTGTAGCCCAGAGAAGCTTGGGTTCTTGACATCTGACCCAAATGAGGAAAGCCAGTATCATATTGCACAAATGGAGGTTGAAAATTCTGCATATTGAGCGGCACCAAACTAAAGCTTTGGTTAGCTGGAACATTCTTAACATACCTGCATAATTTGAAGAATGAATTAGCTTGGATTATCCAATGGTTAACTTTTCTTTATGGATATAGATGCATCTATAAATGAAGACATCAGACTATGGGTGGCAATGGAAAAGTTTAGACAAGTAGGATACCTGAGCAGAAGTACAACATAATCTATAACCAACACATTCTTACAAAATATTGTGAAGCTAAACCCTCACACCCAGATAATATTTAACCAACAAACCCCTAACCCCTTGACTCCTTCAGTCGGTGAATTCCAGTTGTCAATGTGAGCCAAAGAAATACTTAATTCCAGAATAAAAATCCCAATAATTCTTCAAAAAACACTTATAAACTAGAGATATTGTCATACGCTGGCGTGCACCAATGTGCAATAACATCTACGACAAATAACTTCACAAGTGATGTTTAAGTTTTCAACCAAACAACACAGAAAGATTGAATGCATAAATACTTTAAAAAACATTGGATAAAGCAGGCTGGAATGAGACACCTGGTCTAAAAGGGGACTCGAATGTGTCCAAGGCAACCCCTACAACTCTTAAACCACAGACTATTATTTAGAGGATGCAGGTTATGCAGTTGAAGAATTTTGAAGAAATTGCCAGCACAGTTATGCATTGTCAAACCAAGATTCCAGTGAGATACAAACTACCAATAACATAGAGAGACAAAATTAATACCTACCTTTCGTAATTCCGGTCATAATCTGGATCAACACGATCCTTCTCCCTATCTCTGAGAATGGCAACGCGGGAAGAAGTACAACCATCCCTTGCTCCGAGGGATTTCTCGAAATCAATCATATAATTTTTGGAACCTTCACTTTCTTCTCCATTCATACAGATATTATTCCCACCTAATTGAGCCTGATACATAGATTCTTCTAACTCGGGGCTGGTAGGGCTACTGAAAATGCGGGCTCGTGCCCTATCATACTCCTCCTTCCTCTCTTCCATAGTCCTCAAGGAACTCCGTTTGACTCCTGTTTCACTCGCTCCATTTAGAGAAGCTTTATTATGCCTTGGCCTCATGACAATTTTAATCTGCTCAAGTTTACCATCTTCTGACTGTTTAGCAGGTACTTCTGATAAACGGACAGCAGGGAATCTGCTTTCTGGCAACTTTTTAACCACAATTCTAGTTCCAAGACCATCTAAGGTACCATCCTGAACCAAAGTCTGCAGGCCATAGTGTTGAGCAACACGATGTGCTGCAAGACGGAGGTAGGAAGTAGGGAAATGTGGGAACTCAAACTGCTGCTGCTCAGAGTTCTGCAAAAACTTCTGAATATCGAGTTCCATCCGCAGAACTGGTAAAAACAACAAAGAAATAACATATAAATTACACGGAGAGTAAGAATATCAAGAAAACATCTTTTATACCCCTATAAAGCCCAATCATTATCCTGGCTAACCAAATTAATTTTAGGCCGAGGGTAGCCATAATAATGTCATACTAAGAATGGAGCTTTACGCCCAAAGGGAAAAAAAAAAGACGAAAATGTCAATACTTCATACGACAATTAATGCTGAAACAATACTAGTGTAAACCAAATCTTCTTAGTCTATTATCTAGTAGCCATAATTACTCGACATAGAAGTGTGGGCACACACGTTGCGTGTGCACAATCTTTTGTTCAACCCAATTGCATCGATTCTATTCATGAATAACCCAAGACAAAATTACGTCGTGCAATATTATAAGCAAAAGTCAAGATTACCAGAAGCAAATACACCTACAACATACTAATTCCAAGTTCCCAACATCATGACACATAAAAAAAAAAGCATTTAAAAAAGAAAAGAAAAGAAAAAAACCACAAACGAGAGTACGTTCAGGGAATCAACTGAAGCAACGATTAGAGGAACTGTCCAAACAAGAAGAAAAACCTGGGAGAAATTGGGAATCCAATCTGCTAAAGTATGGAGAGAGAGAGAGAGAGAGAGAGAGAGAGAGAGAGAGAGAGAGAGAGAGAGTTTGAGCAATTGTGGTTGAAGGAGATGGGTACGAGTGCGTATTGAACAGCAACAATGAGTTGTAACTTGTAACTGCTACGGGGCAGTTTTCAAATTGTAATGTGTTTATGTAATTGCCCTACATTATATATCGGTAGAAGGCTATTTTGGGGAGAATGAAAATTTGACACAATGACACAACACCAAACTTGCTTTCTCCCTTTATATTTATATATTAGAATAGATAACGATGAAGCTATAAAGAGAGAGGAAAAACAACTCAGATTGCTGAATACAACACTCAATGCTGATCCAATACTAAACTTCAACCAGTTCTATCGTGACATAATAAACACAGCAATCACAACAGTAGCACTATTGGGTCAATTCCCTCTGAAATGCCTCCGAAGTCCCAACTATTACAAGGCTTGTCCACGAATTTGACGCTTGACCTTGTCTATCAAGTTACTGAGTTAGCACTTGTGCAAAAACAAGAGTGCCATGTAAGTGTTGGAGACCCATGCATGACACCGACACTCCTTGGACAGTCCTAAAAGAGTTTCTGATACTTTTTCATTATCTCTTCATTAAAAGGTTAAATTACATCCCCTAACACCAAAAGGAAGATAAAGACGATATAGTCTCGGGGATGATGATTCTAGTGGGGGTGCTCGGGGATTCTAGGTGTTTGGGAGTAAATTGCAGAATGCATTAGATTAGAATGCATTCTTGAATTGAGACAAAGATACAATCTCAGAATCAGCTCTCAAGGAGCTTTTGGATTCTCATTTCGAATTCTCCTTTAGCATGCAAGGGAAAAGACTACTTTCCCCGAGCATTTTTTAAACTTCCTGCCCTTTGTAATCATTAAAAAATCATAGGCAATGGCAACATAGTCAAAAAAACACATCATAATCTACTCATCACTTTATACCCCCAAACACTACTCTGTTAAGAAATTTGTTCTCCACAAATAACCCAAATACTTTCACGTAGTCATAATCTATTCAGATCATAATCCAAAACTGGCTTCCACAACCCAAGTATATTTCTAACTCATAGTGAATAACATGCACACGCAAGGAGTAACAAGTCCATATCCACACAGTATCTACAAAAAGGCTCAACACTTGGATTGATGAACTTGCAATGACCAATATGAATCCATTGTTAAATAGCAATAATCCATCCAAAACCTACAAATATTCAATTGTATGCGAGCTGGTACATGAAAGTGTGCGCAGCCGCCCTCAAGTCCTCACCGCATGAATTGAATCGTTGATATAGGGTACATCAAACTAAACAATTTCTCATAAGTCGAAACCAAATACTACAAATCTTACAGTACAACACCCTCCAGATCTGAGCTCCCTAATGCCAACTTTATTAAACCCCAAACCCTAATTCGGTAAAATACATCCGAGCATTCCAAAATCTCTGTACAAACCCATCATGAGATACAAACCCATTCACGATAACCAAAATACCCACAACTACGAAACCTAAAACCCAACAATCGAACAGATTTTAGCAAAAATCTACGAGCAAAAACAAAAGAAGCTAAAACTAGGGCAAAATCACAATCATAATCGTAATAAATGGGGTAATAACTTACTTGTGAGACGATGACGAGGGTTTTGAAGAGCCTCAACCAAAAAGGGATCGACCGTTAAAGCGTAGGCCTCCATATCTTTGTCGGTTGATGGAATTGAATCCATGTCGTCTCCAACCAAAAGATGCGTGTATGGATGGGTCAGTTTCTCCCTCTAAAAGGGTGCAAGTATTCTTCTTCTCTCTCCTCCCGAGGGGAAGGTTGAAGAAGAAGAAACTTTCTTTCCCTCTCTCTCTTGTTCCGTCTCTTATCCTACGGAGACCCACCCAGAAAGGAATAATACAAGAAGAAGATTGGGATCTAAATAATATCGTGTCGGAGAAAAAAAGAATTTTGCTCCGCGTAGCATTTGTCTCGGTATGGTAAGTTTATACGAGTAGAATTTAGTAATAGGAGAAACATTTTTCTTCTTTTTTAGTAGGGCAACAGATTTTTTTTTTTTTTTTTGGATCAACGTAGGGCAACAAATGAATCAAGTTGTTTGAGTATAAAACTTATGTTTTGGTCGTTAAAATATTCATTAAGATTGATTTTTTTTAATTACATTGAGTTTGAATATTTTTTAGTTATATATATATATATATATATATATATATATTAAATATTCATTAAGATTGATTTATATATATATATGAGGTATTTTTAGTAAGTGCTCCCTTATATAGGTTACGTGCGGGATTTTTCGTTCGTGATCAAATTTCGACGATCCGAACTGTTAGATGTGTTTAGAATGCGTTTTTAAGATCTAACGCGTGGCTTCGTCAAAAACAAATAACCCAAAGGGCTTGATCTGAGCATTTTTCAATAAAAACGTACATATACATTTTTATAGAAAAATGCTCGAATCAAGCCCTTCCGGGTATTTGTTTTACAAATCTATGAGTTGGACCTTAAAAACATGTTTTAAACACATCTAACAGTTCGGATCATCGAAATTTGATCTCGAACAAAACATCTTGCACAGTAGTATATAAGGGATCCCTTATTGGATATTTTATTGTATATATATAAGTATATGAATATCATTTGATAGTTCTTGACTAATTTATTAAACAAAATTTTTAAAATCATAAAAACCATTGTAGATCAAAACATATAAGTAAATTAACAATGACACGCATGCCGAAAAATGGTCAAGAAATTTGGGACGGATGGAATAGCTTTTTTGTTTTTAGCGACATTTTGAGAAAATTTGTAATTTAAAAAAAATGTTAACCTCAACTCATAATGTGGAGGATAATATGTAGAACGTGCATCCATATCCAATAAAAGTGTATTGGTATTAACTAATGAGTAAAACTTTCATGAAATTCATAAGAAAAAGAAATGTATTTTGCAAAGATTACTGGTCCAAATCATACTTGAAGCCCAAAGCCCATCCTAGTAGGAGCTTGGGTAGTATTGAACACACCCTCAAAGCTCTAAAGTGCTAGTACAACTCCAAACTCGACCGGAACGTGGCACCAATAGTAACCCGTCAAGCGACGCAAATGTGTTATGCACTGTGCATTGTCACGCAGTGACCGTACAGTCAGGTCCAATGGCTCCTATTTGATCTCGCCACATGACAGAGCCTTGCATGGTACCGAGCGTGTGGTCTACAACTGGTGTATGGTCTGGCCACATGGTACCATCCTAGCTCTGCCACGTGGTGCAGTCGTCATTCTAGCCACTCAACTTTGCTTGCAAAACGTCGTGTGCACCCCTTGTTCAGAAGGTGGATTCGGGCCCTGATTGTCGAAGAAAGGTTATCGATGACTTCGCCCAGTACAGGGATGGTATGCGATGTCATAGGCTCCAAGCCATGGCACTCTTATAAATACCCATGTGATAAACACTAAGATGTATGCTCTCTTCTCAAGCGCTTCTAGCTTAAACTTCGGAGTGCCCTCCAGCCATCTTCGGTGGACTGCACTAACTGGTTATTGCTCTTGTAGAAACTAAGAGGAAGAAGGAAAGGGCGTAATAGCCAAGCCCATTCGAAAGAGATCCTAAGAAAGTGAAGTTTATGCCCAAAGAGTGAACACTACCAGTGCGCGACACCACGAAGAAAAAAATATTTTGTTATTTCTATATTAAATTTTTCTCTTAATTTGTAAATAACCCCATTAAAATTCGATGTTGACAGCACACTAGACAATTTTCTAATCTATGAAACAAAAAGGACTAAAACCCATTCAATGTTGTCACCGCACAAGATAATTTTCTACTGTTGAAACCCAATAATTGTTAGACCGACAGAATACAAATCAAATGGCTAAAATACAGCTCCTCTTTAGTCTCTAACATAGAATTTTCAATATAACAGTTATTTGCAAGGTCATTCTCACATGGGGAGGAACCTACACATACATGGGCCCCACTTAATGTCAAAGGGCGTTACAATTAACCGTTGTGTCCAAAAAAATCAGTCTTCACCCCCACCATTCTCTCTTCGTCCGTTTGTTGGGTAGTTGATTAGAGTCCTTGCTCTTGTAGCAGTGTTGAATTTTCAAGTAAATACCGTTCATATTAGAACCGGGAGAAATGCCCAAAGTCTACAAAGAAGAAACTTAGAAACATATCTAAAGCTAAATATCAAGTGGATTGGGAAAGTTATGGCGGTCCTAAAACATGATTGCAGGTCTGACGCGTTGGTTTGCATGCCCTCACCGTGTTTTGACGATCTCATTTTATTACCCTTGGTATGCAGATTGTTTTTTGGGATGGTTTACTTCATAGAATCAAGTCATGAGATTGGTCTTGTCATCCCGCTATGACGATACCTCTACACATTTGTTAGTTATCCTCATGCTTAGGATTATCGAGTCCCTATAGAGGTAAGATTCAATCTCTCATAGCACGACATAAAAAGTCCATGAATAATAAGGCGTGGGTCAAACTGTTTTGCTGCCTTTTCACAGTGCCTCTCCGTCGCCCCGGCTCGTCCGTTGGTTTTTCATTGTTGGATGTAGCTGGCTTGTGCCTAATGGCTTGGGGGTGGGGTGGCTCTGATGGGTGTTCCGGTGGTGGCGGCGTTGTAACACCTCGACTTTTAATAACAGATAAAATGATAAAAAGAATCAATTTTTGGTGATCCGCTAACTATTAGTATTAGGATTAGAAAATATATTTTTGTGTAATTTAACGCTTATAAAATAAAAGAGCTTATTTTTTTTGGTATGTGTCAAATTTTTTAGAACATTTTAGGAAGTTATTTCAATCCTGCTAACAGCATCGGGACACGAGAATGCGGCATAAGTCGTCGCGAGGCGACTAGCCATGGAGCCCAAGTGAAGGCCTTCTGGAAACTAAGCAACGTGGCACCCTTTTATTGGGTGCTTGGTGGCCAAGTAAAATGCTTCCGGAATTAGTCGAGGTGACACGTTTAGATTGGGCAAAATTCCCCGTAATTATTAAGAGTGATTCTCTTGGATTATCCACTGCATGTGGACTAGACCTCCACCAATGGATACATAATTCTAGAGTTGGCCCTCTTAGTATACATAGGACTCCCCATGTACACACGCACACACCACAAACACACAGAGCACATTCACGCCAGTTAGGGAAAAAGAAAGAAAAGAAGGGAAGAAATCAAGGGAGAAAAAAAAAAAAAAAGAGGAAAAAAAAGAGAGAGACTTTGAGTAAGTCTTCTCCTGGAGACTTTAGGTGAGTCTTCTTTCTCCCTCACACTGCCGAATCACTTGCACCCTTGCACTTTGTGGGGAAAAAAAATAGTAATAATAAATATAAGTTGTGATCAGGTTAGAAAGTAAAATAAAACAAAACACTACATCACTTTTAGATCAGTACTTAATCAATTACCTTAACAAGCTTTTATCAACCAGCAAGCCAGGATAAATTAATTCTTTTCCAACCACACAGGCTACTCTGTAATTTTTAAAATAGAATCCCACGAAATCATACACATGTATTTAGCTAGGATTGTAATCTGAAAGCCGCAATTGTAATATTTCTAATTTTTAATGTGTTATTCTAGGACCCGATACGCCTCAGTAAATTTTATCGTAGAATTTGGACAAGCAGATGAGTTATGAATTATTCCCGTTACATGAGGTTTTTCACAAAAATTTATGTTCTTATTAAATTTTGATTATTTATGGAGTATATGAAATTCTTTTGAAGCAAATATACCATGGAATTCGAATGTTTTGCTCAGTTTTCGAAAAAAAAGAAAAAAAGGTATTATTGATACATCCGAACGATGTTCCTGAAATCTAGGGGACGTTAAAGATACCAATCGGAACGGTGTTATAAGGGCGGAATGGAAAGGGGCACAGCCAGGTGTCCAACTGAATTGATCAATTCAAGATGTTATATTAGGGGTCGCTCCCTCACAACTGGCAAAAATCGTTGGATGGTATATCGTATTATTCATGGAATGCTATGTTTGGTACAAGCTTATTTATGAACTGATGCAATGATTTATGTTTTTATCTTAAATTTCATGGTAGGCCATGTAACTCTGATAATTCATAAACTCACACAAGCAGTGCCCTACGTTGTTGTAATTTTTCCCTTTTCAGGTAATCAGGAGTAGAAGGACAAGTCAAGTTACCAGTACTTAGCTTATGTTATGCTTGTAATATAAATAAAGGAAAAAAAAATGTGTAACCTATTTAAGGAATAAGGAACTCTAGCAAGTTGTGTTTGTTAAATATGGGCTAGAGTTGTGAATGTAAAATATGGCTTCCACAATGTTAAGTTGTTTATTTTAATAAATAAAATTTAAAAGAAATACCGATAGAGGCCTTGGGTGAGAAGAGCTCACTGGCCGATCACGGTATCTAAATCCGTTGGATTTGGGTCGTGACAGGCGTGGTGGAGTTTGGGTGGCGGCTGGGATATGTTGGAGCAGTGCATGACTGTTTGGTTTAGGGTTTCTCTTATGGTATTGGGTATGCCTTGTACTAGGCTTCTCTGTTTTTATTATCTGTATTGTGCTAGGCCGTTAGGTGTATTTGGTTGCCCATTGCTTGCAACCGAGAGTTGTATTAATCAGCATCGCCCCAAGCGTAGGGCTAGGTCAGTTGTAGCATAATAACTCGGAAGTCCGAGGTCGAATCCACAGGGAAGGGTCGGAGCTAGTAAGAGGTTTACTTTATGGTAGGGGTTTTGGCGTTAGGACGGCCAACCTTTTTGTTTGGTTTGGAGTTCTCTATACTTGAAAATTACTAGAAAATAAAGATGTAACGATAAATAAAGAGGGCGAGGTCTAGGGGTTTATACCACTCATGACTACGGATATTTAATGGCTCTCAACTATAACTCAAGTGAGACAAAATCACTTGCTCTCACTCGGAAGATTTAACAACGAAACTCAATTTGGGTTTAACAATGGGATAAGTTCTTTGAGGCATTTTTACAAACACTTAGAATGTCATAGCTCCAAGCATCATGTGTGGCAAGTGGGCTTGCCTACACAAGATCAAAAAGGTTAACAATTCTAAGTTTTGATACATAAAACTGAACTAACCCAATGAAAATCAATTTTTACCACATGAATGGGGTTTGGAAATGGAAAGAAACTCAGTCAAGCATTTTATCGAATACCTAGAGTGACATGGTTCAAAGCATTGAGTGTGCCAAGGTTTTTTGTCTACACCCAATCAAAGAAGTTAACAACTCTAAGTTAAGATCGAAAATAGGAGTTTAATCCATTCACAACCCAACAATAAACACAAAAACGTGATGAGCCATCAAAATACCAAAGTCATGGGGTGATTTTCACCCCATGACCAAGCCTAAACTACTACTCAAACATGCTTAAATTAACCAACAAGGAGAAAAACGTGATTAAGGAAAACATGACGAAAATGAAAATAAACTTGATTTATATGAAGATCCAACGATTACAAGAACTATTAATAAACGAGAAATGAAACGAAACTAAAAACTTACTTGTGTTCTTGAAGGAAATAAAGCTTCAATCTCCTTCAACAATGGAGGAGAGAGAAGGGAGCAAAAATTGTAAAAAAGGACTAAAGTAATTAAACTCGGAGAGAGAAGAGAGAAAGAGAGAGGAGAGATATATACACAACTTGGTCTTTCTCTCTCTCAAAATATTCAAAAAGTGGAAGTTTCCATAAGTGGCAAGTAATAAAGGTGATCAAAAGGGCTTACTGGGGCAAGTGGATCGATCCACTAGCAAAGGTGGATCAATCCACCTAGCCCAAAAATCCCCCGTCCACAAGGTGGATCGATCCACTAGCAAAAGTGGATCGATCCACAACCCTCTGTTCAGCATTTTGCAAGGTTGGATCAATCCACTTTGCTTCTTCGGGTAGATTTTTTACCCAACTTCGCGGGCACGCCCCGACTTCGTCCGAACTCGAAATGCGGCGTTTCTTGAACCGTTGGAAAGCTCTATGAGTCTACTTTCAAACCCAATTGGCCTCATCTTCATGGCCTTTGTATGTTGAGAGATATGAGCCTTTTTCTATCAGTGTGTCGGATTTTCTTGAGGCTCATAGCTCTAGATTTCTTGTTCCTTTGTTTCGGGCCTTCCTTGCACCTTCCAAAGCTCATTGAATCGACTTCTAAGATTTGATGATTGTCCTCCATGGCGTTGAGGGACCTTGGATACTTCCGGATACAAGCGGCGATTATCGGAGCTTTGGACACGCCCTTTTAGCTCCGATTTTCTGAAACTCATCAAAAACACAACTCGCGTAGAAACAATCATATAAAAGCACAAAATGCACGTGTGTGATCAAGACGAGCGAGATAAGCCCAGATATACACAACATTTGGGGCTTATCACCCATCACGTGTTTTTAGGCTTTGCCCATGAGGTGTTTTAATTTCTTCAAATTCAGTTGGAGTGCCCTCCCTTCTCCCTCCACCTTCATGTACCCTGTGTCAAGTTTTCACTGATAAAACTTTATTGCCGAGCAAAAAGGAGAAAGAGAGAGAGAGAGAGAGGCTAGTTCGGTCTAAATAATCAAGCTGAATTATTTTTTGTCTTTATCTAATTTTTTCCCTTTTTTAGTTTTGCGTCAATTTTTTTTATAAATTATTGGTTTGTCTGGAAAAGAGAAAGCTAAAAACTAAAATAATATGATCAAAATCTTTAAAAAATATCTAAAGACAAGAATAATTTAAAACAAACAGACTTCTTAGATTATCTATGTATTCATTTAAAAAAAATTAGTTTGATAAATAATATTTCTTTGACTCCTCTTATAAAAATTGTAATAACCCGAATTTTCGTAAATAAAAATTCAAATTATAATTTTAATATTAATAATTTTCTCGGAAAATTATTTAATCATCGACCGATTTATTTAAATCAGTATATATCCGTCCGCGTAATTTCGTACACATGCCAAGGATAATACGCGAGAGAGAGAGAGAGAGAGAGAGAGAGAGAGGGAGAGTCCAATTGGCCCATTTCCAATTTTGACCAAATCTCCCAATTTTGACTTTCCAATTATGGCATATCTAGCCATTTAGTGTGTTGTCTCTCTCGGGGAGACACAATCTACCCACTGACGCGCCTAGATTTTCTAGCTATTGACTTCCCACAAATTATCAGTACATTTTGTTCCGGAAGGTTGCGTAGTCGCGTGTAGCTTGCAACTGCGAAACTTGACTAGGTGAATTCACCATATGCTTATAGCATGACGCGCCTAAGGATTCCATGACGCACTTATAGATCTCATAGCCTCGTAGCCTTTATCTCCCCGCAGTACAATTTACTCCGGCAAAGTAGCTAGTCGTGTAAAAAGTGAACAGAACGAACACGTAGTCACATTATTTTCCCTAGCATTATTGGCCTAGCATGACGCGCCTAGATTTTATGACACGCCTATAGATATGGTACCTCAATAGCCTCATGTCCTTTAGTCAGTACAAATTAGTCCGGAAACTAGCCTATCGCGTAGAAATTGCACCGGAAAGACCCGTAGTCACTCTGGCATTACTAGACTAGCCATTTTTAACCTAGGGAGAATATATTCCCTCATTTAAGATTGCGTCATAAGATAAGATTGCGTCATAGATGAGATCTTAGCCCTTATTAGCCTTATGCTCAATTGCAGTGCAAATTAGTACCGAAAATGTAGTTAGTCACGTATTTCTACACTGTAAGAGGTGACTAGGTGAATCTCCCCCTTGGATTCATTGCACTTGAAGCTATAAAATAATAGCCTTAAGCCTATTAGACCTATGGGAAAAACCCCTCATTAGTGACGCGTCATAGATACATCTCATGATGAGATTCTTGCCATAATGTGGAGCAATTTCCAAGAAGGAGAGGGAGAGAGGGGGGCCGGCCATGAGAGGGAGGGAGAGAGCTCACCTTTGCCTATAAATAGAGGCCACTCTTCACTTGAATCTTCACACCAAAACCTCTCTCACTCTCATAGTTTCTAGTAAGCTTTCTAAGTAGTTTTGTAGAAAAATCCCAAAGTTCTTCAAAGGTCTTGAGTGTTCTTCATGAAACTCAATGAACCTCAACCTCCATCACCGCTCTCCACTCTCCACTCTCCAAAACCGCCTCTAGATCTTAGTTAGAAGTTCCGGCGAACCCTCCGGCGTTTGTAAGAAAGTTTACTTTCTTTTTCGACGCTGTTACTCCGCCCGTCCACCGATAGCTTTGTCTTCTTCTGATTAACCTCGGAATACGGTAATAATCTTTATCTAAATTTCTACTAGTTATTTTAGCGCAACTTTAATTTTTAGTAATGTTATAATGCCCGGTTTAAAAATAAAAGTTAGTAGTTATACGGTTTCGGAAAAGAAAAGAGTTGTGATCCTAAAAATACTTCTTCGAACTTATGCCCGAATGAAAAATGATATTTCAAATTTACGCAGTTATAATGTCCGATTGATTTTGGGAAAAATACGCGAACGGTTACTTTTTGAAAAAGGCGAAATTATCGGCAAATGAGAATTTTCTGGAAAAGACTCCGTGGAATATTTTTTAGAAATGAGGAAAATGTTTTATGATTGACTTGAGACTGTGGAATGACCCAAGGCTAACACCCTTGAAAGTCTGTCTAGAATGAGGATGGGTGCTATTAACTGGATATTCCGACCCCCTCTGCCTGAGACTTTCCTCGTTATTCTATTGTCGAGAGAAGGTCGCCAAAAGAGATACGGTATTTTGAGAGACACATTTTACGAGGAAATATTGATTTACAAAGAAACACGTTTTACGAGGAAACACTGATTTCTGAGAACGCGATTTACGAAAAGTTGCTTTTTTCGAAAAGAGATTTTGAGACATGTGCATATATAAAGACGACATGATTTTCGAGATGAATAGTTGACACGAGAAAAAGAGATGAGAATGAAAATGAGATGAGAACGGAATGATTTTTGAAATGAGAATACGTACGGGAATGCAGCGAGAGCACCGCCCCAATTCGCGGAGAGAATCTGGTGGTAAGGGCTAAGCATGCATAACACATGGCGAACGGACCTCGAAACGTGCTGTGGGGATCAGTAAGACGAGACGGCCGGTACTATGTAACGTGTGAGAGCAAGATGAACGGACCTTATAGACTGACTGATTGGGTTCAGTGATATAAGACAGCCGAGTTCTCGAACGGAGAGGTTGGTACTGTCAGTTGAAAGAGGACGGAAACAGACCAATAACTTTCAGAGTGATGGGAGATGATTGGGAACGGATGAGTTGATTGGAATGATGGAAATGAATGAGATGATTGAGATAAACGAAAAGATGAAATTTGAGGAAGAATACCTATGATGATAGAGGGAAATGAGAACGAGACACATGTTTACCACCACGTTTACTCTGATTTATGTTGACACTGGCACGAGCATATTTACACCGGCACTGTTATATTTATATAGTTCTAGAATTGCTAGTTGGGATTTGGGTAGAGTTATTATTGGGCGTCTTGCTCACGGTGTTACACTCGTGTAACCTGGCATAATACCATGATGTTGTCTGGCGACTCGGACGTATTATGTCAGAATTCCAAGATGAACATGAGGAATTCTACTACCAGCAGAGTCTCGGAGCAGGAGCTGCCGGCCTGGGGAGTGACCCGGCAGAGGGATAGAAGACGCCATAGATCTCTCCCTATTATAAATAATGTAATTCGGTGCAGAAGACGCCTTGTCAGACTTGTACTTGTAATTTCCTTTTATTATAATAACAATTAGCGTTCCCGGATTTTCGGGGCGTTACAAAAATTACTCAATAATTCATAATAAATTTTTTTTTTGATGCAAAACTTATAAAGACAATTTTTTTTAAAATCAAAACAAATACTTCCTCCGTCCCTTTTTAAGTGTGTTACTTGGGAATTCCAACTATTTTTCTCTCACATCAACTTTACATCTATTTTTCATTACTTACCCTTATCAATATAATAATTCCCACTAACTTTTTCAAAATGAATCTACTTTTAAAGGCAAAATAGGAAATGTACCCACTAACTTTTCAAAACACACACTTATTAAGGAACAACCTAAAATGGAAATGTACACACTATAAAAGGGACGAAGGGAGTAATAATTCAATCAAATTATTTAGCCAAAATAACCTTAATATTAGATCACAATTTCAAATACAGATGTATTTAATGCATGTATGAAAATATGAATTGAACGATTCCGAACACATTGTGAACTTCGTGACCCTTTGTCCAATTTTGGGCTCGTTTGGATGCTGCATTGAAAAGAGGGATATGAATGGGCTGCATTATTTAGTCATTGTTCCTCTCCCTTAAAATGTGTTTGGCTAGCCATTTCAGCCCTCAACTAATTAGCCCGTCGACTAATTAGTTAGGGCAAAGCATGACTAAATATAAGTAGGGGGAGGGGTGCTTATATTTAGTGATTGGAGAGAACCCCTCCCATTTTACCTCTCTACCTCCATGCAATTTCTTTCGGATCAAAAAATAAAATACTTTAGCGCATAATTTTTTATTTTTTTGCACAAAATTAAACTATTAATAGAGATCTTTAATTCGATAGAAAAAATTGAAAATTTTATACTTTAGAATTTTACATTGTTGACTTGTTGGATTGCTTTGTAATATCTTTCGAATAAAAAAATAAAGTACTTCCGCATATAATTATTTATTTATTTTTTACATTGTTTCCATGTTCATTTGTTGAGTTGTCTGCCACAAAAGAACAAATAAAAAATTATTTTTTTAAATAAAACATATTACGATTAAGTATTATAAATTAAAAATTGAATAACATATAAAATTAATTAAATTTGGTATTTATATAATTATATAAATACAAAATTTAATATTTGCATTACCAAGGGCAAGAAAGTCTTTTGACATGATTTTACATCATTTATCCTTCTTATCCTCTTTTTTTTACCCCTTATCCAAACCATGGACTATGTAATTCCTCTTTGTTAACTGTGGGTCCACCCTTTTTATTTAATCCCTCAACTATGAAAAAATTTATGGGTACCGACCCATAGACACAGAAAACGCACAGATCGGGCTCGGGAACCCACGTTTGGGTCCCACACGAGTGATCCGAACCGTTCATTATTCCTAGAATAGTTTTCCGAGGGGGCTCACAAAAAATCAGCTCAATCGGACGGTTAGAAGTGGTTGAACGAAAGTCCCACCATTTCAATCAAAAGTCTTTTTATTGAAACGGTGGGACTTTGGTTCAACCATTTCCAACCGTCCGATTGAGCTAATTTTTTGTGGGCCCCCTCGGAAAAATGTTCTAAGAATAATGAACGGTTCGGATCACTCGTGGAGACCCAAACATGGGTCCTCGAGCCCGATCTGTGCGTTTTCTGTGCATTTCCTGTTTGTACGAGTAGCATCATCCCCCAACTATTTTATCATCCCTTATTATTTAATTTCTCCAAAACTAATATGTCATCCAAACAAGCCATTAGGACCACTGGAGAAGTGAGGATCTTAGTTCCGTAAAATAATGGCAAAGTCCAAGCGTAACTGGTGGGGGAAGCAAAGAAAAGTAGTGAGTCTCATGACCAGGGAAGTTTCCAGATACAAACAAACACCCCGCGTGATGGCATTTTATAGAACTTCACCACCATTTGCTATTAAAAAAAAACAGTGAAGACTTTCGTGACTTTCGTCCTTGGGAAATTCCACTCTCTTCCGCCTCACGCGCGCACACATTCTATTCTATGTTTTCTGTGTTAGAGGATAAATGGGAAAACGGGGTGCTGTGCACCCGGGTTCCATGCACCATGTTGTGCATCCCTCGACTTTCCGATCGTGTTTTGGATGGTCCGAATGTGTTTTGATTATTTACCGGTAAAAATAAATCAAAATTAAATTTTAAGCCGAATGCATCCGGGTCGTCCAAAATATGATCGGACGGCCATGCTTGGGTGACAGATGTTTCTTTGGAGTCGTCTCAAAATTTAGTCCGAATGGGAAGGGAATTCTTCCTTTCCTTTCCAATTTTTTTTTTAAAGGAACAGAAATCTTTTCTTTCTTTTGTAGTACTACTTCTTTTGCTAAGGTTCAAATATAGTAAGGCTTCATTCACTTGTCAAAATATTAGAACAAAAAGATTATTCGCTAAAAAGTTGCGGAGTGAAGAAGTAAAGGGAAAAACAAACAAACAAACAAATATTTACCAAAAAAAAAAAAAGGAAAAAAAATTCACTCATGTGTTCACTATAAAGAAATTCGTGAGAAAGTTGAAAAGCAATAGCCTAATTGCGTAGAAAACAAATGCAAAAATAAGATTTCTGCAAAATCTAGTGCTTTTTGCACTACAAGATTTGACGAGAGACGTGCCTTTAACATTTTTTGCAAGCACGCTATTTTGCAAAAATTAATCCTAGTGGGAGAATTTTGAGACGTGCCTTCATGTGCAGTGTCAAGTGTGTGTGGTGTTGACTTGTCATTTTAAACATTATCGCCGATACTAAGGGATGTTTGGGAGCCAATAAATTTTTAAATTTGAATTTTGAATTTTTAATGAGATTGTATAAAAGTATTTCAATCATTCCTGAAGAACAAATTTTGTAAAAAGGTTTAGTGAAAGTACTATAGTTTCATAAAATATATGCACAATCGTTTCATAAAAGTAAATAGTTTCACCAAAAATTGAAAGAAAACTTGAATATGCGGGCTTTAAATTATTTAAATGGATTTTGGGCAGGTGAGCCTTTTAATTTTGAATATATCTGCAATAATTCTTCATAAATTTAAATCCGGGATGGACTGTCGCTCAAACTCCTTGATCTGTGGTTGTTCACATGGTTGACTTTGAGATAGTGAAAGAAAGATTATTTTGAGCATATTCTCTTCTTTTGCGGATAAAAAAATAAAGAGCATAGATCCCACTTGTAGAAGTTACGTGTATTTTTAAAGATTAATAACATTTTTATGTAGGTGGATAGAAATACATACACAATTCCGACGTGTCATGACAACTCTTGCTATGTTTGGACCGCCGGAATCACAGACAAATACCTCATTCTTAGGAATCATTTTCAATAATATAATCTCTCATTACTCTAATTCAACTGTTTGATTTGGCATAAATGAATTTTCGTCCCTTAACACCTTATCGCCCCGTTTGGATGCCGAAGATGTAATGAGGGTGGATTTGTAATAAGGGTGACCCCACCTCTTAAGAAGGGTGAATTTGTATATGAGCTGTTTGGATGATTTTTTTAGAATGGAGATATGGTGGGTGGATATGATGGGATAAGTTGTAAATAGACATAACTGCTCCCATTTTGTTATTTTAATAGAGAAATTGGTTTAATTTTATTATAATTGAAATAAATACATATCTATCAATATATATGCGATAAAATTATTTCCTTTAACCTGACAAATGTTTAAAACATATAATAAATTAAAAAATTTAATTAAATAAATATAATGTATGCTGTTTAGTACACATACACATTTTTAAAATTTTTAATGGAGATCCAAATGCTAAATAAACATAAGTTTTTTAATAGGAAAATGTTTTAATTAAAGAAATCCAAAATCGACCATCATTAAAATGAGTAGCCCAAAATGAGTGGGCCAAAGGAAAGCTGGTGGACCGGCCAGTTGGCCATTGGTGCCAAAATGGGTTGCCAAGAAACGCCATTGTTGGCTGGAAAGCACCAGAAAACGCCGGAAAACTTCCTCTCTTTTCTTTGTTCTCTTTCCTCTAGTGATATGCATACAAAAATCCCCCCAAATCACCCGGATTTGGAGGGGTAAAACAGGTAAAAAATCAACCAAATCCTCCCTTGTTAGCTAACGACAGGGGGAGACTGTCGTTACCCAATGAGGGTGAAGCCGGAGAAGGAGTCCGAACAGTGAAACAAATCCAGGCACCACTTTTGCATCCAACACACAGGACTAGCGTGGGTCGGGATTACATATCCGAGCGGAACCCAAATCCGGGTGCCAAATCCAGCATCCAAACAGGGTATATATATATATATATATATATATGTGTGTGTGTGTGTGTGTGTGTGTGTGTGTGTGTGTGTGTGTGTCTTGCATTGAGGAGAGGAAGAACTTGATTCCCTATGACTGGCGTATTCCGTATGGAAACGGGGACCCTGGAGTCAGTAGTGCGAGAGTGCACTACAAGGATATAGTGCGCGATTGTTTACCTCTACAATCTGTGAGATTTCATCTTGAGTGAATTAAAATATTATGCAAGTGGTGGCTAGCTCATGCGGCAAAGCTCTTGGATGCCCCATGTTGCATTCCGGGATCGAGTCTCATTCCCCCCTTCCCACATATAATAGATTAAGAATGACAAATGACCCAAAAAAAAAAGAATTAAAAGATTATGGATGGTTTGGAACTTGAGGAAAGAAAAAGAATGGGAGGAAAATAACTAAGAGAGAAAGTAATTTCATTATGTTGTTTGAATTAGTTTAGTAATCTCATTCAAGAAACATTTACTTTGAAAATTTATCAAAGTCAAAGTTTCTTTTTGTAATGTTTGAGTTAAGAATCTCAGATCACCACGTAGTAAGAGAAGGATCAGACTCCCACTTAGGCTGGGTTTTTCAAAAAATAAAATCACCTGATTTTATCATCCATTCAACTCATTTGATAAAATGAGGTATTTGCTAAAATGAATTCACTGTAGATTAGGGAATGACATAATATGAATTTACGGATTTGCCCCTGGCCCAAAAAAGAAAGTACAATCATTACTCATATATGGTGGGACCCTTAAAAAAAGAAAGGGCAAAATGGTAAATGATGCATTTGAGTGGTGATTTAATCACACTTGGATTATATCTAATGGGAAAGAGAGTGATTTTATCAACTGCTTGATTTTATGAGAAATCCCATAAAATCTAACGGAAAACTCGGCCTTAGTTTGGAAATGTGATTCCTGGTTGAATATGTCATAAGGAATCATATTCCTGCTTATTTTCTCTTCCAAACATTGGAATCATTAAATATGACATTAAATTCTCATTCCTTTCTCTTCCAATCGTTAGAATCATGGAATAAAGCATCACATTTTCATTCCTCCTCGAATTTTCCGCCATCCAAACTGAGTCTCAATTCCATTTTTCTGCTCTTAACTTCCAAATAGATAATCACATCCCTGTTCCCACATCATCCAAAAGGTAAGAAAATCGTGAGGATATTGAATCATAGTTTCATTCTCCTCAAAATTGCTACCATCCAAACATAGGCTTAGTGGAAATAACACAAGAAGTCTGTAACTACTCCTATCAAAGATGAATTTCTTCCGATCGACTATAGGTAAAGTAATCTTTTAGTTAGATCCGCTCTCATTCTCATATTTGGCTATATTCTTTGTTCTGAATCCTTTTTTTCCCAAATTTGAATAATTTAGAATGCTTCCATAGATAGTTTATCGTAACATATAGGAGGTCTGTAGCACCATACACACTTGCCCAAATATTTGCATACACCCACTTACATGGATGTGTGAGGCTCACCACATGAGTGTACGCGCCCAATTATTTGTGCGAGGGTGTAGTTTTAGAATTCTTGATCTATGCCCGTTTTGTCTTAATAATTATGACGGATTATTTCTTCTTCCTTGATCAAAAGAATTTCACGTATTTTTTTATTTTCGCATCAATTTTTTTTAATTATTTATTTGTTTCGATGAAGTGAATAAAAAAAAAAAAGATGAACAAAACTAGTAGTAGCATGGTTTTTAGTAAAGACAAAATTAATCAAAATATTTTTGTTTTCAGTAAACTTTTTTAAGATTTTAAGTGTCATTTTTAATTTTAAATAACTCTTGTTTGATGAATCGGTAATCATAAAAAAAAAAAAATCGATACAACACTAACAAATCCAGTATAAAAGAACTATTAAATAAAGGCAAGAAAGGAGTAATCCAAACGGATTTATTATACTAGTAGTACAACACGTTTTAGGCCGTGAAAGCCACGCTCTACATCGACGTGTGAAGAGTTCCCTTCACACGACCAGTTAAAAGAACAAAACATACCCAAGGTCTTCGTCTTCGCCTTCAAACTCGATCAGAATTCAGAGGTATATCCCCAAACCCCAATCTCTCTCCAAAAAGCTCAACCCAATTACTATTCAAACCCTAACAATGATCGACCCATCACCCCCCGATCCGGCCCTTCCAAACCCTAACATCACCACCAATGACTTCGACGGCCTCGCAATTCCGCCCCTGGACCCCACCTTCTTCTCCTCCGACCCCTTCGACGGCGATCTCGACGAGTTTGACATCACCTTCGACGATTTCGACCTACCCTCCGATACCGAAGATTTCCTCAACAACCCTTTACCTTCTTCTTTCGACGCTCTCGATTTGGATCCGATCTGTTTTGCAACCGATCCGGCATCCGACGTTACTTCCGGTAGGTGCGGCCAGGTTTCCGGTGACAATTCTCCTTCGCCGGTGTCGTGTGAGTTCGCAAATTTTCTGAACCTCGAGTCGACGGAGTCTTCTCAGGGGTCCGGCAACAAGGGGTGAGTTTCGTGATTATCCAGCTATGGTTATAGGAATTAGAGCAAACAGGATTCCTTTTTTTTGGTAAACTTTAATCATGATGAAAAATGGAGATGTTTAAGAGCTGCCCTGACCCAATTTTTACCTAAACCCTTGCTTTTACCCAAATCTAATGTGTATTTATGTATTTCCTCCAAAAATTGGGTCAAAATGGTTTGTAAACAATAATAAAAACTACACTTCTAAGCTTAAATTGTACAATTTCACAATGTATCTTTATTGTATGTGCATAGATATATCTTCTAATGTATTTTTGAATTTTTGACATTCGGTCCTAATCGGTGTTGTATCCCTAAATAATTAATCTGAATGGCCACGAATGTCAAAGACCAGCTTTATTGGTCTGAGCAAGATGCTGACTTTTTTGAAATTTGTGACTGAAATGCATAATTCAGGAAGGAGAGTTTTGTGTGGTACTCCGCTTATTCTTTAGTTACTTACTGTGTCAATTTGTGGGTTGGATTTTGATAGGGGTTCGAATTGTCCATCACCTGAGTCGGAAACTCAACGTCGGGAAGTTTGTGAGCCGGTGTCGTCTCAGGGTTCTGGCAATTCTGTATCCGCTGCATCGGAAGCTCTGAATTATCCATCACCGGATTCGGGTAATTCTCCAACTTCTGCTAGCAACTCAAAAAATGGTTTTGTCGATCAGAAGATTAAACTGGAGGAAGAGGGCAACAATTGCTTGTTGAAAAGGAAAAAAGCAAGGGAAGATGTGAACTCTGAGCTGAGGATGAGCAAGTACCGGCGGTCGAACGCTGTGGCGAACACTGATCCATCTTCTGGTTTGGATTCAACCGGTGATGACGAAGATAAAAAGAAAGCGAGATTGATGAGAAACCGCGAAAGCGCGCAGCTTTCTAGGCAGAGGAAGAAACATTATGTGGAGGAGCTTGAGGATAAGGTGAGGTCAATGCATTCCACTATTCAAGACTTGAACACTAAGATTTCGTACGTAATGGCTGAAAATGCGAGTTTGAGGCAACAACTGAGTGGTGGTGCCATGTGCCCACCACCCCCCGTGCCGCCTCCGGGCATTTACCCGCCTATGCATATGGCACCCATGGGCTATCCATGGATGGCTTGTCCTCCTTATGTTGTGAAACCACAAGGTTCTCAAGTTCCACTGGTCCCAATACCGAGATTGAAACCTCAACAACCTGCCTCAGCGCCAAGAGCTAAGAAGGTTGAGAGTAACAAGAAGAGCGAGGGTAGAACTAAGAAGGTTGCAAGTGTTAGTTTCCTGGGTTTGCTGTTCTTTATCCTCTTCTTCGGTGGATTGGTGCCAATGGTGAATGTGAAATTTGGAGGAATGCAGGGAAGGATTTCTGGTGGGTCAGATTATTTAGGCAGTAGGTTTTACGATACACAACGCGGGAGGGTTTTGACTGTTAATGGACCCCTGAATGGTTCTGACCGAAATGTAGGAATTGGACCATCCAACGGGATGTTCAGTAGTGCCAGGGGTCATGTTGGGGGGGCTAAGGCAAATGTTGTGAAGCCAGCCAATTCTAGTGAGCCTCTTGTTGCCTCATTGTATGTTCCAAGGAACGACAAGCTTGTGAAGATTGATGGCAACTTGATAATTCATTCTGTCATGGCAAGTGAAAAGGCCATGGCATCTCATCAAGATCGGGGAATGAAGAGTAGTAAAGAGACTGGACTGGTAGTTCCCGGGAATTTGCCTCCAGCTCTTGGTGGAAGGAATAATGGGAGACATCCCAATGTGTATACAAGTCCATCTGAACGGCGTAGGGCTCTTGGTCCTGGCTCTGCGGATATAGAGAATTTGAAGTCAACTGTGGCTGATCGCAAATTGCAACAGTGGTTCAAGGAAGGCCTTGCAGGTAATGATTGCTCACTCTCATGGTTTTTTTTCAGCTGGTTTCATTCAATCACTTGGGAAATTTGCTTCATTGATAGGTGCATGTAATTACATTTGATCCACGAATTATTCTGGCAAAAATGTTAATTAGCAGTTGTCATTCTATGCCATGATTGTTGAGGGTTGAGGATCATTCAAAGGACAACAGGCTACTTGGGTTGGGTATGTGTTAATCATTGTGTTTAGACATTTAGGACAATCAAGTGGGCCGGATTGTTTTTCGTATTTATATTCCTTCTTTGGTGGCCTTCTTCTGCCGTTAGGGTTCCTTCAACTTGAAAATAAAAACACACCTAGGCCGTATGGGTCGTTGGCCTTTCATTTGGCAAGGTATGAGATGATAGTTGGCACCCCCTCTAGCTTCCTATGAATGCATCACTTGCAAGTTGCATTCACATTCACATGTGCATAGAAACACACATACCATGCATTATGGTTAGGCCGATTGTTATATTTTATGTTGTTCCTCAGATGTCCAACATTTGATACCCAAATTGCTCGCCTGGAAGCGTTATTTTTGTGAGATGTAGAAAGAATGGACTCTAACACATCACTAGCAGCGTTAAGTTATATCGAGGCTTGTAAATCTATGGCTCAACTTACCAGCTTCTTCAAAGACATTGAGAAAGTACAACTTACATCTTCTTAGTGTCCTGTTTGTTTGATTCTCACTTGTTAAAATCAAGATAGTCTTGTAATTAGGGATATTTCGCATGGCATACATCATATCTGGTTTACCGCATTATTTTCTTGTTAGTGATCCTAAAAATCCACATTTTAGTTAACAATTGTTGCAAGTATGCTGCTTGGAAAGAGTCTCCTCTTTTTTTTTTTCCCTTTTCTACAACAATATTCAGCGATTAACTGGAAAAGACTTTGATTTCCGTAAATTTATGTATTATTTACTCACTTTTCAAAAAAGAAATCCCCATCTAATGTCTAAATATATCTTCTTGGCATACTGCAACACTTTTTTGTGCCATTTTCCCCAAAGCAGGGATGGATCAAAATATTTACATGAGTGTAGGCACAAATTATTAGTTACAACAGTGAAGTCTTTTTAACTAAACTTAACCTGTATGGCTGTGTGTTTGTTACTCATTGCAACAGTACACATATTGGTGACTATATATACAACTTCAACTTATGATTAACACTTAACAGAAAGGAGTGTGTTTACATAAAATATGATGTGAAAATTTAGAGTTTGAGAAAGTCTCACTAATATTCAAATGTACAAGGATAATTAATGTGATCATGTATAAGGATAATTAACCTAGGTTTAATATGGTTTTCATAGATTATCGAGACTATTTATTGAGTACTTATCATTTCAGTATGACATTTTAGGTAGTGGCAAGTTGTGCTCCCATTGTAAATATGGCCTCCTGCAATGTTTTGTGGCCATCCGCCATCATATGGGAATCTCGGCGGGGCTGCCAGCTGTCTCCAAAAGTAGTGGGATACTGTTTAATGTTTGTGGTCCAAAACTTATAATGTTTGTCACATCTTTGGGATTTTATCTGTAGATCTCAGCTTTTTCGTAAGCTGATTTTCTTTCATCAATGACTATAGTTCCGTGAACTGAGGTGTTCCTTAAAGAAAGGGCATGACACATCAATAGCTTAACTATAGAGACTTGCAAGTACTACGTTCCTGCAAGGTTTCAACAATATCCCAAGTCATCAATATGGAACTAGTGATCTAAAAAGAATCCCCACTTGTTCCAATAAAACCATGAGTTTCATATTTTGCGGTTTTTCGTACCGATAAAAAATAGAAGAAGTATTACACATATGATACATCCATGTTCTGTGCAGGGCCAATGTTGACTTCTGGCATGTGCACTGAAGTTTTCCAGTTTGACGTCTCACCATCTCCTGGAGCCATAGTTGCAGCCACCTCAGTCATGAATGTTTCTGCTGCACACGGCCAGAATTCTACGCACCACCTTGTCAAGGGACGGAACAGAAGGATCCTCCATGGTGTTCCCATTCCCCTTGCTGGTTCTCGCAATGACTCCAATAAAGAACACGTGGATGGAAAGCCAGGGAAAGAAGATAGCTTCCGTGGGAACACCTCTCTTTCATCTATGGTGGTATCTGTGCTTGTTGACCCAAGGGAGGCCGGTGATGGTGAAGGTGATGGTGTGATGGGACCAAAGTCGCTCTCTAGGATTTTCGTCGTCGTTCTAATAGACAGTGTTAAATATGTAACATATTCGTGCATGCTTCCATTGAAGGGTGCCGGTGCTCTCATTTAGTGTGACATCTTGAGTATCGAAAGGATGCGAAAGGATGAACTACAACGATAACTGCAGCGGGATCCAGTTTTGTACATAGATAAGGTTTCTGTAGTTCTTATAGCTTTAACATCTCTGTGTCCTGTGGGTTTCTGAAACTGCCATGAGTTTTGACCAAGATGGACTAATGTTATCAAATGTCAAACAACTTCATTAATTATCACTCCTTGTGGAGATGTTTTGAACTTTTTATTTTGCTGTTATAGTGTGGTCATGAAGTAGTCTGGACTTTTCAGTAGTGGCAAGCTAACGACATGGACTTCATGCTCACATCACAAATTGTTCTTATAACTTGGTGTCGGTCCCATGTACCGAATACTGAATAATCCGGGGATAAATCCTATCGTTCTCTAGCAGGGTGTATGTAATTATGCTCACCTGACGATTGGCTTACCTCTTCACTTGTGTGGACATGGGACTGAAGAATTGGCTGTTTACAGTTCTACTCAAGCACTGAAATGCTCAAGTTTTGTGCGTAAATCCCTACACATAAACAAAAATATGCCTCGTATTTCCGAAGCACCAAAAAAAAAAACAAAAATATGCCTCGCTCTACTTTGGATTATTTCGCGATTAAAGGCATTTTTTTGAACAAAATCAAAGAGAGTTTTTTTGCTACTTTTGTTTATATTTGATCTTTCCAACACTGCAAAAGAGACATGACCTTGGGCTTGGAAACCAATACTACGATCTGTATACCACCACCCATTACCCTCGAGACATGAACGTAGGCTTGGGAACTACACTAATATTACGATTTGTAAAACCACCATCCCATTATCATTGAGAGAGTCGCGTAAGTAGGGGTGTAAACGAGCATGCTACTTTGTAGAGCTCAAGCTTGGCTCGTATGTAATTTACTTAAGAAGTCTCCATAAACGAGTCGAGCCTATATAAACGAGTCGAGTCTTTGCGAGTTTTGCCGAGCTAAACGAGCCTAAAACTTGAGCTCGAGCTCGGCTCGATTATTAAACGAGCTGAGCCGCGAGCAGCTCGGTTCGTTTACAATCCTAGGCATTAGAAAATAAAGAGGGTCGAGGGTTTGTGTTGTGCACCTAGTGCACAACATGCGTGCTGTGCAGCCCATTTGGTGCCCACCTCGGGTCTCGTTTTTTGATTTGACTCGTTTATTTTGTTCGTCTCATCTTGTCGAGTATGTGGTCCACGTAAAAATTCATGTTGATTGGAAATCTTTAACTATGTTTTCAGACTGTATTTTTCTTGAAAACGAAACATTCAATGAAACTATTGTATGTGATTTTTTTCTACAAAACAATAAGCTCAATGGTCACCGATCAAATAGTTAACGATGTCCGATCAACATGAATATTTACGTGGATTACATACTCGACGAGACGAACAAAATGAACGATTCGGATAAAAAAATGGAATCCAAGGTAGGCCCCAAATGAATTGCACTGCACGCGCGCAGACTTTGAACCCCCAGTCGGTCTACTTCCACCACGGTAGCCATTATAAAATTAAAGGCCTCCTCCTCACACTATTTGCACCACATTCTTTCGTTTTAAATTTGAATTTCTCGGTCGTATTAATTTAGGTCTTGATCTATTCTCCATTTTGGTGTTACTCAAACTTTCTTGCTACAACACCTTCACAAATCGTCATGTTCCACTGTCAAAGTCATTGAAGGTGCATTGGGTCTGACACCTATTTAAGAGGTTAGTTGGGTTTGATTCCATCTATTTAAGCACACGAAAAATATTATAATGTGAGATTTACTAGATTTTGAGCATTTGTATGGTTGTGAGCTGTCATGGTAAACGAAATTTTATACTTAAAGGGTTAGATACAGTGACTACCAAAGGATAATTACGGGAATGATATTGTTGTTAAATTAGAAGTCGATGTTTGAACTGAAAAAGTTCAATTAAGGGGAGCCATTTAGTGATACAGATCAAATTCTAGGGGTTTCGTATGTAATTCTCGCAGTGTTGTTAAAAAAGGGGTAATTGTCGCTGTATATCCCATTTCTACGCAATCTGGGGTTTTCAGGTAATCAGCAATAGCTCAAAATCGTAATCGAACAGGTACGGGCCCCTCTCTCTCTCTCTCTCTCTCTCTCTCTCTCTCTCTCTCTCTCTATATATATATATATATATTTCGGTGTCTCTCTCTCTCTCTCTCTCTATAATGGCCCTGGTTTATAAGGATGTCGAATCCCCTCACATGAGTGATGAATAGACTTAACGCAGGTGCAAATGCAGGAGTGCTAACCCCTTCTTTTTAGCATTTTTTTGGGGGCCTGAACAGTGGCGGAGCCGGATTTATATTCGGGAGTGGCATTGGTTGATCGTAAAAGTGTGAAAGAGGACGTGTATATTCATGAATGATTTCATTTTTCATAACGCGATCTTTACATTTGCTATGTAGTAAATTATAAAATTGTGCTATGTAGTAAATTATAAAATTGTTTGAATATCGGTAGGTGCCTAGCCGAATTACATTAGTGAAAAAAAAAAAATTGGTTTGAAACAGTGGCTATCTAGGCTTCTTCTCAGGGCAGGCCCTGAATTTAGTTAGTAGTACTTAGTACTATATGTTGAAACAACTTCTGTATTATCTGGTTTAATGGATTTGTTTGCCTGTTTATATGTAGGGTTGATCGGAGAACAATGAGTGCAAAACCCAAGAGGAGAATTGTAACGGAGAATGGGGATACAGCCGGTGAGGACTTGGTCCTTGCAACTTTGATTGGGAATGGAGAGGATCTGGGTCCTATGGTCAAGCATGCCTTCGAGACGGGGAGGCCTGAAACTCTTCTTCACCAACTTAAGATTGTAGCCAAGAAGAAGGAAGTTGAAATTGAGGAACTCTGTAAGCTACATTATGAGGAATTCATTCTTGCAGTCGATGAGCTCCGTGGTGTGCTGGTCGATGCCGAGGAGCTAAAAAGTGAACTCGCTAGTGATAATTTTCGTGTGCAAGAGGTTGGGACTGCTCTTCTTCTCAAACTCGAGGATCTTCTCGAATCTTACTCCATCAAGAAGAATGTAGCTGATGCAATTAAAATGTCGAGAAATTGTGTTCAAGTTTTGGATCTATGTGTCAAGTGTAACAGTCACATTTCTGAAGGCCAGTTTTACCCTGCTCTGAAAACCATTGATCTCATTGAGAAGACTTATTTACTGAATATTCCTGTCAAGGCTCTCAGGGTGCTTATCGAGAAGAGAATACCGGTAATAAAATTACACATTGAGAAGAAGGTCACCAGTCTAGTTAATGAATGGCTAGTTCAAATCAGGAGCACTGCAAAGGATATCGGACAAACGGCGATAGGATATGCTGCTTCAGCCAGGCAGAGGGATGAGGACATGCTTGCTCGACAAAGAAAAGCCGAGGAACAGAGTTGTTCAGGGTTTGGAGATATTATATACACGTTAGATGTCGAAGATAGTGACGAAGATTCTATTCTGACGTTCGATCTTACACCCCTTTACCGGGCATATCACATTCACGCTTGCCTAGGACTCCAAGAGCAGTTTCGCGAGTACTATTACAAGAATCGATTATTGCAGCTAAGTTCGGACTTGCAAATTTCTTCAGCACTGTCGTTTCTTGAATCCCATCAAACATTTTTAGCACAAATTGCTGGGTTTTTTATAGTGGAGGACAGAGTCTTAAGGACTGCTGGCGGGCTACTGTTGCCTAATCAAGTTGAGACCATGTGGGAAACAGCTGTTGCTAAAGTGACAGCGGTGTTGGAGGAACAATTTGCGCATATGGATTCCGCGAGCCATCTTCTCCTGGTCAAGGATTATTTGACTCTTCTTGGAACAACACTTAGACAATACGGTTATGAAGTGAGCCCAATTCTTGATACCCTCAACACTAGCCATGATAAGTATCACAACCTTCTTTTGGCGGAGTGTCGGCAACAAATAACTGATGTCCTTTCCAATGACACATTTGAGCAAATGGTAATGAAAAAGGAGTCAGACTACCAAACAAATGTCCTGATGTTCCATCTTCAAATCTCTGATATAATGCCAGCTTTCCCATACATTGCACCCTTCTCTTGCATGGTACCTGATTGCTGTCGCATTGTTAGATCATTCATAAAGGACTCGGTCAACTACTTGTCTTATGGGAACCAAATGAATGTCTTCAATTTTGTCAGGAATTATCTGGACAAGCTCTTGATTGATGTTTTGAATGAAGCTATACTCAATACTATTAACAGTGGCACCACAGGTGTCTCTCAAGCAATGCAGATCGCTGCAAACATAGCTGTTCTTGAAAGAGCTTGCGACTTTTTCCTACAACATGCAGCCCAGCAATGTGGGGTCCCCATCCGGTCTGTTGAAAGGCCTCAGTCTAGTTTAACGGCAAAGGTGGTACTTAAGACATCCAGAGATGCAGCTTATCTTGCTATGCTCAATTTGGTGAACTCCAAGTTAGATGAGTTCATGTCTCTTACCGAAAATGTGAATTGGACTCCTGACGATACGCCGCCAAACACACATGACTACATACATGAGGTGGTTATTTACCTTGACACTGTTATGTCAACCGCTCAGCAAATTCTACCTCTGGATGCTTTGTTTAAGGTTGGGAGTGGAGCTCTTGAGCATATTTCCAACAACATTGTGGCGGCTTTTCTCAGTGATAGTGTGAAAAGGTTCAGTGCTAATGCAGTTATGGGCATTAATAATGATCTCAAGGAATTAGAATCTTTTGCAGACGAGAGGTTTCACAGTGCTGGATTGAGTGAGATATACAAGGAAGGTAGTTTTCGTGCGTGCTTGATTGAAGCGAGGCAATTGTTAAATCTTCTGTCAAGCAGTCAGCCTGAGAACTTCATGAATCCTGTTATAAGGGAGAAGAATTACAATACCTTGGACTACAAGAAGGTGTCTACTATATGTGAGAAGTTCAAGGATTCTCCTGATGGGCTCTTTGGAAGTCTTTCTAGCAGAAATACCAAACAAAGTTCTCGCAAGAAGTCAATGGACGTCCTGAAAAAAAGACTCAGGGATTTCAACTAAGAAAGGTTGCAGATTCATCAGATTTTTGTTTTGGAAAGTACAGATTCATTAGATTAGAAGTTGAGAAACAAAAAAAAAAAAAAAAACGTAAAAAAGTTGCTGAACTTTTATTTCTTAATTTTTGTCAGGTATGTAGGATTCTTTGCTATTACTGCTGAATTAATTTCCTGAAATAAGGTTTGTTAACATCACTTTTTGGTCAGTGTTCCATCATTTTTTCATCAAACGTTAATGTTGCATTTCGTGATTTGTTCTTGAGTGATTTGAGTTGGTACGGAAAGTTTATTGTTTTGGATGCGTGAACCTTGTGATTTTGATTCGGGTCAGACATATATGCTCAAAGAAGGTGCCATAGCATTCAACAGAATACTTAGAGCTCTAGGTACACAGCTGCTGCGCTACGTGTGTAGTGCTATGGTTACTCTCTAATCCACTACAGTCTAAGCTTCTATGTACATGCCCACTGTGACGCTATTACTCTGTATTCCGGAAACAGATTTCTGGGTTTGGTTTCATAATCTTTTGTTAATCGAGGAAGGAAAAACCACACTGCAATCTGCAATTTTTGGGCTGTTTTATTGCGGCAGTACTGCATTAGCACTTCATTGAACTGGAATCTGCCACATTGGTTTGATCAATTCTGAAAGAGCAAAGTATTTTATGCTTATGCATGCAGCTTTTGGCAATCGCACATAAAAGTATCGTTCATTCTTGTTCTACTATTGGTGCATACTGATTGATGCTTTCCTTCGACACTATTATCAAAAGTATCGTTCATCCTTGTTCTACTGTCCAGATTCCAATGTGTAATGAGAAGGAGGTAAGTACTTAGTACCCTCTCTGTAGATTTGACCGCTTAACTTGCTGTCTTTTTGGTCATTTAACAAGATCTGTAGTTTGAGCTCACTGTTGTAGTCTTTAGTGACTCTTTTTGGTAGGAAATTATAACAATAACAGTAGAAAATGACAGGATGAAACTAGAGTTGTGTTTTGTAACAGTGATGGTGATGATGACTCTGGTATTATGAACAATCTATCTCAGCAGTATGCCAAATTGATTGGCCGAAAGACCGGTTGTTGATTCAAGTTCTTGACGACTCTGATGATGAAAGCATTCGGCTGTTAATCAAGGGAGAAGTTTTGAAATGGAGCCAAAAGGGTGTCAACATTATCTATCACCATCGTTTGGTTAGAATTGGTTATAAAGCTGGAAATCTTAAATCTGCCATGAATTGAAACTATGTCAAGCCATACGAATTCGTTGCAATCTTTGATGCCGATTTCCAGCCAAATCCTGATTTCCTTAAGCTTACAGTTCCTCATTTTAAGGTGGGAATAAATCATGTTCTTGTGAATCTATTAAAAGCTACGGGCTTTGTTCTGAATTGTCTCTTATTTATCTTATTTATTTTTATTTTTCAGGACAATCCCGAACTGGGTTTAGTTCAGGCTAGGTGGTCTTTTGTGAACAAGGATGAGAATCTGTTGACACGATTGCGAAACATTAATTTGTGCTTTCACTTGGAAGTGGAGCAGCAGGTTAATGGAGTGTTCCTCAACTTCTTTGGTTTCAATGGGACTGCTGGTGTGTGGAGAATCACAGCACTGGAGGACTCTGGTGGTTGGCTTGAGAGGACCACAGTAGAGGATATGGACATAGCCATCGTGCTCATCTCAATGGCTGGAAATTCATTTTCGTTAATGATGTCAGTGTAAGTTCTCAATAACTTAGTCATTTTTCTCTACTTGAAAAGAAGTTGACCGTCTTAGTTTTAATTGTTTTGGCATTTTACAAGTATGTTTGGTTTGAAGAAGGAACTTGAGTGTGGAGCAGTACTCTTGGTTGCAGATCTGTAACCTCCTATTGCTGGAGAATTCTGCTCAAGTAATGTTGTGTGTATGTGGAATCAATTTGCACTCACTTTGTGAAGTTCCTGAATCGCATGAAGGTTATAAGAAACAACATCGTTGGCATTCCAGTCCAATGCAACTCTTCTGGTTGTGCCTTCCTGCCATTGGTCCACCAGCAATATACACATCAATGGACGCCTCTCCCGATGAAAAGTACCTCTTAATCACTGCACTTCATTGGCCATATTCTTATATTGTGCCTTGTGGAAGATTTCCCAAGAAAGTTGATGTGTGGACAACAGATGGAAAATTTCTCAGAGAACTTTGCAATTTACCTCTTGCTGAGGACATTCCCATTACATTCAATAGTGCAAGGAAGGGAATGCACTCCATCAACTGGAGAGCAGACAAGCCTTCAACACTCTACTGGTATACATATGAATTTTTTTGTTTGCTTAGTTGTATTAGTGTTTCAACTGATTTAGCTGGGCCTGGCTTTGGAAATGATAGGGATAATCTGAGAATGAAAGATAAAGATTTGGTTTGAAACTTTAATCTCTATCTCTCTCTCTCTTGCTCTCTCGCTTGCTCTCCACCGTATAGATGAGGGTTGAACTCAAGTAAACTTTGATACTTTGATCCAATCTGTTTCATGAGAGTCAAGACAGGTTTGAAATATAATTGCTACTTGTTTAGTTTCGTGAAAATAAGCAATGTTAATGATCTTATGGAAATGCTTGAGGCTTGTCCTGACATTGCAAAGGCTTTTCTATTAAGGTTGGAGAAAAATGCCGAAA
Source organism: Gaultheria prostrata (assembly GCA_036023075.1). Lineage (NCBI taxonomy): Eukaryota > Viridiplantae > Streptophyta > Magnoliopsida > Ericales > Ericaceae > Gaultheria > Gaultheria prostrata. The sequence continues at coordinate 44,831 of JAXBDA010001654.1, forward strand.
CAGGGTAGAGGGTAAAAGTTGACAACTGCTGAAGCAGAAAGTAATGACAGATTCCTTGGGAATACGTCTCTGATGGCAACAGAACCCTCGAAGAAGTTCTGAGCCTTCCATACTATTTTTATTCCAACCTGAGTTTTAAATTTGGGATTTTTGAAATTCTGAGTTCTTATATTTTGGTTTGTTTTTCTTCTAGATGGTTATGTATTGAACGCTTTGTACTCTTCAATTCATACCTTTTGAGTTGGAAGTTTATTCGTTACCATGTTGGGTTTCATTTCAAATGTATCGATTAAAGCATCCAAATGTGAGTCTGGAGATGGAAGTTGCGATTGAGATTGGAGATTCCCTTCGCATGTACGGATTGCATCAGGTATCAGATCTGCTCTCATAATGTTTGGATTCTATTTGTTTGCGGCCTTTGTTTGTGCTGGAGTGGTTGATTGACAGAAAATGTTAAAGCTCTTGTTGTTGTTGTTGTAACTGGCGCTTCTAGAGGTATTGGCAGGTCTTTTGCTTTAACTATGGGGAAAGCTGGTTGTAAAGTCGGTGTTTGTGCTCTCGTTAGTATTTGTTCATCGGCGGGTTCTTTTGAGGTGCCTTAAAATAAATGCTGAACGTAGTTCATTTGCTATGGTAATTCAATGTAATTAGAAGGATGGACACCAATTTTTTAGCTTATCTGCCATTTTGTGATTTTCTTTTGGTTTATAGGTATGAAAACATGATAAGCGACAACTTTTGGTAATTATATCTTCGGGAAACACAACCGACACTTTAAAATGTTTGTTCTTAAAAAGAAAAAAATAAATTTTTTTGGAGAAGTAATCAGCCAGACCAAGCTCATTTAGGGCAGGATTCAAAACATAAAAGAATTGGAAGAAGACAAGAAGTAGCCGAGTCCCGACCAAGTAATTAGAACAAATTGGGAAACAACATCAATTGAAAAGGTGAGGGATTGGTAGATGTGTGCCCCAACCACACTTGACAGAACCGAGGAAGCTAGATTGTGTAGCGTTTTGTTGCCAAATTGATAGTGTCCACTGGGAGAATGGCTTGAGACATTTTGAACCTGTGAGAAAGTTTGACAGGTATTACCTTAGTTAACTTGCACTGTAGAAGACCCACAGTATAGTTAATTACGGTATTCCCCCGGCCACTCAAATACCGAAGGTTTGGTTTGATCTCACAGTATGACACCTGAAGCTGAATATGTTATACATGAAGTATCACTATAATGTGAGCAGTGGTGTAGATGAGTTTGGATATTTAAAATCCATTTCTTTAGTATTTGGAGAATTAATCGTCTTTAACAGAAGTAGACTAAGAGCTGAATTGTGGTGGAACTTTGTAAGTCTACATCTTCAGATTGGAGGGAGCTTACTACTAAGTTATTTGTAATAGATCTTGGTAGTTCCTTCAGTGCAAAGTGTGACAGTAAGGTGGTTAAAAAATTGATCGAACAGAAGCATAGTGTAGGAAGCTATAGTGGGTTGAATGGCTCAGTCCTACTGTTTATTGTCTTTTTTTTTTTACTCGTTTATGTTGAAATTTAATTGAATAAGTTTTACTTTTTACCATACTGATTGAATTCAATTCTTGGAAGCCTTAGTGTTATTGCAGCGAATGAATATGTTTACAAAGCCCAACTAATTCAAGTTTTTGTTTAACAAATCGTTAGATGAGAAGACGAGTCAAGCAGGCAGCCATTAAAAGTTGGTTCTCACTTGTTTGTAAATCATTTTGAAGACAGTTCTGTCTTTCTTTCCAGGCTTGTGTTCCTCTTTCTTACGGAGATCCGTACTATAGTGGGCTACTGGCTACTTATGGGGCACGGGCTATGGTATGTTCATATGCTCAATCTTGTTTGTTGTTCTTTTAATACATTATAATTGCTCTTTAGTAACACTGAAGGAGGTTTACAAATAAAAGATCTTCATTGACCAGGAGGTCAACTCTACCTTGTGGACCTGGAGGGTGTTTCCGGTTTACAGAAAAACCCGATGAAAGTTTCTTCGCGGTTGTTATAAAGGAAGTAGTAGATTGGCTGGATCCTCTACACGAGCTTTTTGGCGAATTTTGCTGTTGGAGATTGGCCCTGAGTTAATGCATGACTTATTTCTTTGGCGTTTACTTGTAAGATTCACACAACTGTTTCCATTTTATCCTTGCTAATACCAAATGTGATGCAACTCTAATCTCTGCCTATGTCAGGGTTGTTACATTTCCCTTACCCTGAGTATTCCATTTGTTCGACTTTTTGAGGTGAGCTTTTAGCCCAATGAGTATGGTTTTTTTTGGGTTGTTGGTTTGAGGTGAGAGCATGTAGTTTTACCTCCTCAATTTGTGCTCTTAGGACATGCATTTCATGATTCCTGTTGTTGAAGAAGTGATCTGTTCCTGCAGGTATTCATCTGTTCCTTCGTATGGGTACTCCAATAGATTTACCTCCTTGAGTTGTGGGAAAGAGTTGAGCTTCCAAGAAACTACAAGAAAGCAGCTGTTGGAATTATTCACAATTATCTGGTATTAAAGATCTAGCTTGTTGGCAGGAGTAATAATTCATTTTATTCTTTTCTTAATGTGCTCTCTCTGTTGATATTGACAGATGTATTGGCCTAAGAATCTTGTACACAAAACAAAACAACGATTTACCAAAGTGACTCCGATGCAGATATGTATTAGGATACTTGCTCTGAAAACAAGGTTTGCAATTCTCTTTCTCCCATTGTTTCTCTCTACCATATGGATTGTAGATCGATATGCTTACTACATGTTTTTCCATTTACATACACGGGACAAAAGGGTCCATTATAGGCTAGATAATTATCCACTGCGTACATTTTCTATTTCTGCAGTTGAATATATTGTTCAATTACCATGCGGCGATAGTGATGTACATTGAGAAAAATATGTATGTCCGACAGGTCCTTCCATTTGCTTGACATTTTTGCATGCTTTGTGAATATGAATCATTTGGTTTTAGGAGGCATCTATTCTGGGTCCAAGTTTGAGATCGTATAAATTAGTGTCATGTTTAACATCTGAATCCTTGTTTTGCATGGGAAGATGGCTGGTTTCACAACGATATGTGGTTAGGATTATCCTAAGGACCCTAACTTGACCAAGTAGTTCTAATTTTACATTTTCATTGGTGTCGTAGTTGTAATGTTGTATAGGACCTAAAGTCCCCTTCGTGCATTAATTAGGTGAAAAAGGATTTGAATTCTTTTATGAGAGTTAGAAATGTTGATTCCTGTAAATTTTATTTTTGAAATACTAAAATAAGAGAGATGACGATTCTGTTAGAAATGTGGGGGTGTCCATTGGCTTGGCTTGTGCTGGAGTGGTTGATTGAGAGAAAATGGCATGTACAGGTGTTAGAGCTCAGATTGCAGGCGCAGCAGTTGAACAAGCAGGTGTTGAACAGAATGTTGAAACTCCTGTTGCTGTTGTAACGGGAGCTTCTAGAGGTATTGGCAGGGCTATTGTTTTAACTATGGGGAAAGCTGGTTGTAAGGTCAGTTTTGTTTGTGCTCTCGTTATTGTTTGTTTCATCAGTGAGTTCTATCTAGCATCTATGGATTGAGGTGCCTTAAGATAAATGCTAAACTTAGTTCATTTGCTATGTTAATTCAATGTAATTGAAAAAGATGGACACCGAATTTTTAGCTTATCTACTATTTTGTGATTTTCTTTCGATTTATAGTTATGTAATCACGATCAGCCACAACTTTTGGTTATATCTTCGGGAAACACAATCGACACTAAAAAATGTTAGTTTATAAAAGGAAAATACTATCTCACTTAGAGATGTAATCAGCCACACCAACTCTCAAAGTCATTCCTGAATATAGTTTTACAGACATCTAGGTTAGTACTGCAAAGTCATTCCTGGCCAGCAACGTAGTGTATGTGTCAACTGCCAATCCTGTCGTCATAGAGTGAAGCGCGTAAGAGCATGTGCAAGAGCTTAGGTTAATGCACCCATTTAGCTCTTTTTCTGTACACTTTATTTTTCCTTTTGAGAACCTTTGCTTGGGTGCTTTATCTCCAGTACACTGAGCCATGACCTTGTTTGGTTTGGGTAAATGATTCGAGGGAGAAATGAGGGTAATGATTGGAGAAAGAGAGAGAGAGAGAGAGAAATGAGAATAATAATTGAATAATTGAAACTGTAGCATAGGTACTTAATATTATATTGTTATTACCCACTTTCCCCTCTCTCTCTACTTGCCACGTTTCATCCCTATTTTGGTCCCAGAGTAAAAAAAGTTGCATACCTCATCTAGACGAACAATATTATAGTAGAGGATAGGCAAAATAATTTGTATTGGTGGAATGTTGAAAGAGATGGGGGTAGCCAAAAGAAAAAAATTACGTTGTTCACTATCATTTTTGGATAAGAGCTGCTGCCCTTGCTCTTAGAAAATGAATTAGCTCAGCTTTACAGTAATTGATAGTGAAACCTTGTTTTCTAGGGCTCCTGTCCTTGTTCTAATGAAAGCAAATGTTTCTCCATATAATTGACCACTCCAAAGCAGAACTTTCTCATTCCAATATCTAATGCATGTTTCTTGTTTTTGTATCCTCGCAAATTTGATATCTATTTTGCAGGGAAGAATAATCAATATAGCATCTGTTGTTGGTTTGGTTGGAAATGCTGGTCAAGCCAATTGTAGCGCTGCAAAAGCAGGAGTGATTGGATTTACCAAGAGTGTTGCAACGGAATATGTAAGTAGGAATTTAAATGTTAGCCCACCCAACAAATGTCTTTCCTCAATTAAGTCAATTTGAGATGCAGTGAATTTCGGTTGAGAAATGTCTCAACAAGGTAATTATCTATGTCAGAGATGCAATACCATAAAACCGAAGCTTTATTTCTTCACAGGTTAATACTGTGGCTCCAGGGTTTATTGCATCTGATATGACTACAAAGCTTGATAGTTTTTATGGTTTATAGTTGGACATGCTTTTTTGTGCCCATAACCTTGCCCCCTTCATGTCAGATGTGTTTAACGGATTTAGGCCGACTGGAGTAGGTTGAAGGACATATAAACACTACGGTATTGAATGTCCCAAGTTTTGCGGGATATGTGTTTAATCCTATCTGCAAAAAGTTCCAACTAAACACGGATATATGTGACCTTCGATTATGCTCCAATCTGGACAACAAATAAGGCCTTGGTTCTTGATGTAGACAATGGAACTTGTTTGACTAAGATCATCCTCCTTGAAGACTTTGAGCATAACTTTCATGATGCATGTATTTGCTTGCTTTCATTTTGGGAAGTGATGAGAAATTGAGTGAACAACTGCTCAATATTTACAAAAATATGCTTACATTGCATTAGAGTTTAACAAAAAACTCCTCTAGAACTAACTTCTCCATGTTTTGTTCCATTTCAATGCATTAAAATTGTAGACTTATATTATACTAAGAATTTCATAGATCGCAAACAACACAAATACACAGTAAATTTTAAGCCATCGGGACTCACCGATGTGCAAAGCACGTAGGGGCCACCTATTGTCATAGAATGCAGCTGCATGGGATCAAAATACGATTCCTTTATTTTGGGGTGTTATATGGAAATCATTTCAACCATAGCTCTTTGCCCAGTCATGTATCTTCAGACACACAACTCCTAGACATGAATGTTGTTGTTTATTAATTCTATATATACCAAACAAAAGAAAATCAACCAACGGGTAGAACGGCACGTGCATAGCATGTGGGGCATCACCTAGTTTGCCATAAAAGTTGGAAATTAGCTTTTTATTTGTAACACCTTCGGGCCTTTGCCTTTGGGCTGGTTTAATGCCATTTGCGAGGAGTTCAAAAAAAAAAAAACACTTGGAATCCATAATCTGTACAAAAAGTATCCAGACCCAGCTTCTACGAAGTCATATTTCGAGCCCAAGTTTAATTTGGGGAATCTGTAGGAATTTTTTCTGTTACTTTGGAAAAGCTAAATATTAAAGGTTGTGTCCAGAATTTTAAGCAAACATGCATAAATGCGGTATTCGGAAGTCTCATTTTCAACCATTTGGTTTTTGTATATTGAATCTGATAGAGTGTTTGTGGTAATGAGCAGAGAAATTAATTTGGATCACTAGACTTGTCATCCTTGATGCCTTTCGGCTTTGATTCATTTTTGTTGGAAAATATTTTTATGCTCTTCCGTTATTTTTTGGTAATTGAAAGTTTCCAATATTTGTTACTTTTGTACTCCGTTAATAAAGCTTAAGTAAAATGGAAGTAATTGCCAAAAGATGAAAACACTTGGACCTAAAATAATGTTAAACATTAAACATTACACAAACCAAACCAAACCAAACTGAGCCTTATGTCCCAAATCAATTGGGGTCGGCTACATGAATCCTTTTCCGCCACTGAGCTCTATTAAGTGCTGTTTGCTCACTTAGACCTAGTAGACTCAGATCCTTACGCACTACCGCATCTAAAGTCAATTTGGATCTTCCCCTCCCCGGAATGTTGCTACTCAAAGCTATCCTATCCGCTCTCTTAACTACTGCATCCGCTGGTCTCCGATAGACATGCCCAAACCACTTAAGCCTATTTTCCCTCAACGTCTCCTCTATAGGTGCGACACCTACCATCTCGCGGACTGTTACATTTCTAATCCTATCTCGTCTAGTCTTACCACACATCCACCTTAACATTCTCATTTCCGCTACACTTATCTTGTTCACCTGCTGTTTCTTAATAGGCCAGCATTCTGTCCCGTAAAGCATCGCTGGTCTTATGGCAGTTCTATAGAATTTACCCTTTAATTTTGTGGGTA